>CAWUFW010020217.1:0-158573 GCA_963921515.1 Calotriton arnoldi
ATAACAAAATGATGTAGCTGCTCAACTGTAATAACTTATTACATTTGAGTTGTGCCGTCTTAATACTGCCCTTGCCAGAGCCAGAAGCCAAAATGAAGGGCAGGCCACCCAGCAAAATCAAAAAATTTCAATCATGCACAATGCTTTTGAATTCTATTAGGGACACAGATGCGAGGATTATTTGCATTCTCTTCCTTGCTTTATTGCAATAGCAACAATAACCTTTAATAAACCATAGAAACTCAAAGACTACAAATCTCAAGCTTCTTTGTGTGGAAAAAACCGACAAGTCTTTTGAGTAAGGCATCATCCACCGATGAAAGCCCTTGTAACTCTATAAACATAACTGACTCCTGATGCGTCGCCTCTTCTTGCTCCGAGGAAACCCTCCTGTTCTATCAAACACATCTGAACTTTACTACTGTTTTTGTTCAGCTGCTGAACAAAAGAGAGACTCATTTGCAGATTTAAACAACTAAATTGAAAATAAACGGATGGGTTAACCATTATATCCAGAGAAATAGACCAAATTACATGCAGAATACAAATCGTATACAGTTATAATCATATTAACAAAGGGGGGGATAATCTTTGCCTCCGTTTCCTTAAAAGATTTGAAAATTCTTGTACATGATTAGTAGAAAATTTTCAATTCTATGTCAGAAATGGAGGAATGCTTGTTTGCAAGTTCAAAGGTCATCCATAACACATTAAAATGGATTAATGCTGGCTTATAATAACATTATTTGAATGTTGACCCAGAGAACCAATCAGCTAAATGTATTACATCTTGCAGCCATGCTCCAAAAGAAAAGGATTTTGAGTTCATTGCTCCTCTAACTAAATGAGTCCCAAAACTGGATGTGTCAATGTTGGCTTCTGTCAAGATCCCTCCAATCCACCTGTCCAGGGAAAGTGAACAGGCTGGGCACTACAGATGCACAATGGAAATAAGAAGTTGACCAGAGAGAGATGTCTTCAATTATGTCATTTAACATGTTATGAGTGATGTCATATATGAGGTCATCTTCACCTGTGAAAGATAAAATATATGAAGATGCGCTGACTAGAGAGAGGACTGGGATTGAGGAAGTTAAAAGGGAATGGGCCTCAGAAGGCTTACATCAGCATAGACACTCTCAGACTCGACATAGAGGTAAGTCTAGGTCTCCACTCAATCCTACAGAAGAAGGCAGAACCTCATAACTCTCTCACGGAAGCAACAAACGCATTTGAACTTTCAAAGTTTCTTACTAAGCGACACCTCCAATATATATAGATTTTAGGATGCCATGCTCTTTGATTGTACTGATTGAGAACTCTACATGCCATTCAGTTGTCCCCTCTGGAAATACGGTAGGGCTGAGTGGATGCAAGGGGGAAAGTTGTCAAGCCTCATGTCGTTGTTTTGAAGCACATTCCTCAGTTTTGCACTCTAATATGCGCACAAGTCTATTAAAGGCACATCTACCACTGAAGGGCATATGCACAAGACCTAACAGTCCTTATAGCTTTTCACTACCTCTTCCAGCAACCCACCACCGCAGACCTATTTCTATTGCCACCACAGAATATATGCTTTGCATCTGAGACTGCCCCATCATGGTGCGGGCCTGTGCCACGGAGCTCCCTCTGGCTATTTACCTAGATTTCCAGTAGCTCACCCAACCAAAGTTATGTTTGTGGCCATATTTCCCCTCAACCAACAGAACTTTATTAAGTAGGACTCCCAAGAAAGTACAACAATCACCTTCTTAACTATAGGTATTTGAACCCAGAGACGATCAGTGTACATAGGGGTTCATATATCCCAAAATGAACCTCTCACCCTCCCTGTCTGGAACTCTTCCCAAACACTCCAATTACCCACTGCCCCAATAGGCCTTGTGCTCAAAACCAGATCACCAATGACAATGACTTAGCAGTAGTGTCCCAGTACTAATGGATTTACACACTACTTTAAAAGGAAGAAAACCCTCACATACCTCAAACCACTCTCTCCAGATATAATCCTCTTATTGGAGACCCATCTCACGCCCTTGGAGACTGAAAACGTTTGAAGAGAGTGTGTGGTGAAGGCTCAATGGCCATAATATGTTTCAAAAATGACATTTCCACCAACAAAAACTAACAGTGGGTACAATGTATAACCCAACTGGAGACATAAGGGCCTTTGATGAAGTCATGAAGTGGACACCTGATGGAGAGTCTTTGGCTGCAGGTCAATCCAGTGACCCAGGTTTTCACTGTCTTAGTATGCCAGAAGTATGGGCCTCCCCTTCCAGTAACCACTAGGTAGCACCTAAGCAGAAGGTGCCTCCTGGAAAAGGCCCCAAATGGAGGAAAAAGGCCAAAGGCAAAAAAAACTCAGAGAGGACACAGAAGTCCTGGACTGAAATGCAGGCCAATGCTGACCAAGGCTCGAGATCAAAGACATCATTGGAAAAGAAGAGACCCTTCCAGAAGAATTCCAAGGAGGAACCAGGTAAAGACTGGATAAGCAGGATAACCCAGAAGGAAGAAGAAAGATAGAATGAAAACTGGCAAAACCGCAGGAAAAACCTGCCATTCAATCAGGAGCCCTGGAACAAGATGACTGCTTGGCGTGAAGCGCTGTGATGCAATGAACAAACCAATTTCCCTTCTTTTATAGGCCACAGAAACAGGAAATGCCTAACAGTGCATATTTGAGTGGGAAAAGGGTTATTGACTTCAATATTGTGACAGCCATCTTGAATTGGGTAAAATATTATTCCTCCCTACAGCCCCCCACCCCGGGAGAGGAAAAGTAGTGTAGGGAACAAAATTAGCTGGCCGGCTGCACTAAGGTAAGTTTAGATTGAGAGTGCGGTGGCCCACCAGCACTCTCACTGACCTTCCAGCTCTGCGGGTACCATGCGTTCCACCCGTCCGTGATAGCCTTGGGCACTGACATTGGGCAGGACACTGGCAGCAGTGCAACAGCACACCTCCCTTTCGAAGCTCCAGAGTTGTCTGGAAATTACCTGAAAAAAGTCAGACCAGAACTGAGGCGTGTACTGCGGAAGCATCTTTCCATGACCTTTCACTACGGGGATATTCCTTCCAGTGAATTAAGAATTTTATTTGTTTCCTAAAGAAACGTAAATCACAAATCTCTTAAACTTGAAATTCTAGTTTGTTGTTCACCTAAATTGGGGGAGGCATAGAAAAAAGGCATTGAAAGGGAGCAACACTTTAAGGTTTCAATTGGGAGGAATGAAACACTCGATGAATCTTCAAACTCAATGGCAATTGAACTTGAAAGGCAACTGGATTCACGATTTGGATGCTCTTATGCTAAAGCATCAAAGACATTGTTGCAGTCTCCTGGTTAAGTCATTCAGTTTGATCATTGGTCTAAGAATGAAAACCAGAAGACAAGGCCACATCAATGTGGAGAGTTTTGTAAGAGGACTTCCAAAAGCGAGGTCCTCGATCTGAATTAATTTGAGGTACCCCATGTAAACAAAAAAGTTCTCATGAAAAAAAAAATGTCCTAAGGTTTTAGCAGAAGGTGCTGTGAAATGAGCCATCTTGGAAAAAGAATCAACGGTGACCATGAAAATCTGATTACCTCCTGATAGAGGCAGGACTACAATAAAATCACTGGAAATAGTATGTCATGTCCCTGTAGGTACTAGCAAGGGCTGCAGAATTGCAGAGAAGCAAAAGTGAGAAACTTCCCCTGGGAACAAATGGGGCATGATTTAACATAAAGTTCAGTGTTACTTCTAACGGAGGGCCACCAAAAAGAATGAAGAAGGACCTCCAAAGTAGATTTAATTCCTCTGTGACCAGCGATGGGAGAATCATGGCACATCTTGAAGACTTCCAACCTTAATTCTTTAGAGAGAATGAATAAGGCCTTTCCATTGAACACAAGATACGCTTGTTTGTAGGTTTGCCCTTGTAAGGTTTCTCAATCCTTTTTCATGACTTTAGAATAACTGGCTTGAACTCTTTTAAGAAAAGATTGTGTCACCCCCAATGAACTTTGTATAGAAAGGATATTTTGACCACAAGTTGGAGAGGATTCAGGATATATATCTGCACGAAGAGGGTATAGGTCAAGGTATTCTTAGAATCAGGAATATGAGTAATAAAGAAGTCATACTGAATGAAAAATTAGGCTCAATGGGCTTATCAGCTATTCTGCACTCCATAGCCCCAAGCCACTGCATGCAACAATGATCAGTGCACATTTCAAAGGGTTCACAGCCTCCATCAAAAAATCTCTTCATTTAGAGCAAGCCATTTTTATTTCCAAACGTTCTCTCTCTAAGACAGAATATTTCCTTTTGGAGCCGGGAAAAATATGACAGGGGTAAAAAGTTGGGTGTTCTATCCCATCTTGTTTTTGAAGCTGTAAAAGAACATCACCAACGGCTGGGTCAGAGGCGTCAGTCTCAACAACAAATTTCCTAGTTAAATCTGGATAGCGTACAACTGGGGCTTAAGTAAAGGTTTGTTTCAGTCCTCCGAAAGCTTCTCAGCTACTGAATCCCTGGCTAAGCTCATCATTCTATAGTAAGGGGGTGAAATGGCAAAAGAAAGAGTGGAACATGAAAATATTTGGACACTCCACCTAAAGGCATTTGAGGTGTTCCTGTTCCTTTCCTTTTCGTAAAAATACGGGATCTGGCTTTTCCGAAGGCTTATGAGGGCGGACTGGGCAAGAATGGATCACATGTTCAGGAGATTCGCAATACATACACATGCCATTCTTACAATGTTCTCTTTGAAAGTCAGAAAAGGAGCCATGAGCCAACCATATTTGCATTGGTTCCTCAGTAGAGGAAGCGAATGGCTCTTTGGGAGAGGCTTGAGTTTTCTGAGCAAGAAATTGGATCCTCCGGCTGCAGGAGAAGGCTGGACTCATTTGCCTTTCTAACCTGTGTGTTCCTGCAGGCAATACTCGATCTGCAGGCTTGATCCATAAGTGCTGGAAAAGATCCTGGCCGGATCGAGTGAACCAATTCATCTTTAATTTTTCCTCTGAGGCCTCTGCAAAAGAGGGTCATCAGGGTTTGTTTACCCAGGTGGTCTCAAATGCCAGCTGATGAAATCGGGTAATGTATGTGAAAACATCTTGTCCACCTTGCTGAATTTTGCAGAGAGCCTTTTCAACTGAGAATTCAAGGTCTGATCTTTCTAACATCCGTTTGAAGATGGTCAGAAAAGTCAAATAATTGGACAAACTGGGATCTCCTGCTGCTACTAGAAGGTCGCCCAAGCTAGAGTTGGTCTAGACAAGGCACTAATTGGATATCCCACCTTGGCTCAGTCTTATGAGAACTGAGCTGCACAAAAGGCAAAGAAGATGGTCAAACAATCCAGGAATTCTAGCAGTTTATTTGGATCGCTGGAGAAATAGACAACAGCTGGAGAAACTGTTGGATTGTCAGAGGCTCTGAAAGTGAGGGTTTAACATACGTTTTCATCTTGCAGTAGCTGTAGATCATGTTTCAGCTGTTGGACTGTCTGAACTAAGGCCTGAGTCTGATCCACCGGGACTCCCTGGGCTATGGCTTGAGCGTTATCCATCTGGACTGCCTGAGCAGGATCCATATCTTTGGTGCTAGGACTGGTTTTCGGGCATCACAAACTGTCATGAAGCGGTCGCCTGATGGAGATTCTTTGGCTGTGGCTCGATCCAGTGACCAGGATTTTCACCGTCTTTGTCTGCCAGATGTATGGGGACACCTTCTAGTAGCAACGTTGCTGCCAACATTCCTTTGTCCATGGCACCCTCACCTGAATTGATTATTATTTAGCTTCACAACATAACCTTCTGCCCAAGATTGCCCACACTGACATCGTACCCTCTAGTATATAAGACCACGACACAATACCAACAGAAATCGATCTTGGGTTGCAAAAACCACCCAGAGGGAACTGGAGACTTAATATGTCGTACTATAAATCAAGAGAAGATAAGAACCGTCTTCAATCTTACCTAACCTCGTAACTGACTAATAACGAAGGTACAGTCTCCTCCACACAAATGTTATGGGTGGAAGGGAAAGCCAGCTTTAGGGGAGAACTAAAAAGGAATTCAGCATAACGAAACAAAACATGAACTCCATGTTGACAAAGCAGGCAGAAAAGGCGTTATTTCACATTCAAAAATGTCCCTACGAGAGGGGAGAAAAGAAATTACAACTATAAGCCCTTCAACATAAAGAGAGAAGCACAAGCCATTCCCACAATCCGTAATGAATAGTGTACTCTATAGACACATCCTGTAGGAGTTCTTGAGGTCTTCTGCAAGTTCTATCAGTTGCTGTACACAATGGAGAACACCGACTCTCAAGAGCAGGAAGACCAGTCCTTTACCTTATCACTTTGTGAACCCTCTCTCCTGAGCTAGCCCAAACACTTGAGGCAGAGATCACAGCTGAGGAAAAATTGCAAGCCACAGAAGCCATGCCCACAAGTAAAGCACCAGGCTCAGACGGCTACCTCACTGAATACTATAAACAAAGAAAATGTGGTACCCCGTTACAAAAATTCTTCATGGATATCTCCTCTGAGAACTGCTAGTGACAGCGATAGACAACAATTCCTAGATTAAAGGTGCACAAACTCTGGGAGGAGAGTATAAAGCTCTGTACCATGCCACCAACATCTTAGTCACACTATAAATAAATAAATCCAGGATTTGTAAAGCATGGCAAATAACCCATGTGGGTCTCAAGGAGCTGAACTGTAGGCATGGGTAGATTAAGTGATTTGCCCAGAATCACAGGATGTTGACGCCGACGCCGAGACTTTAACCTGGTTCCCACTGGCTCTGAAGTCGGCAGCTCAGGTCGTTACGCCACATCCTCTCAAACCAACGCTATCAAACCAACGCAGATCCATTCTAGCTCCAATAGCCCTAATATCTGACTTTTCCAAATTCTGTGGCTACCAAATAAACTGGGATAAATATGAAGCATTCCCCCCTACCCTAGTCAAAACCAGCTACACCCTGGGGAACATCCATGGTGCTTATAATCTTAAATAGTTGGAAATACATATGTCCAGAGGACCCCAAAACGTAATGCAAGATAACCTAGGCCCCTTTACAGAGAAATCACAGAGTGAAATTATCCGGTGGTCCCAACTAAATTTATCCCTTTGGGGAAAAGTACAAAAGATTAAAATGAACATCATGCCTCGCTTGAATTGTTTGCTGGGTTCTGATCAAATGAGTCTCAAGGGACTGGGGACTTGATTCCAGGCCTGTGTACTCATAACAGCAAATTATTTGCCTCCCCTAGTTTTGAGCCTAAAAGTGGAGGGCTTCAGAGATTATCATGTGAGGGACCTCAGGGTCTGATCAGTGGAATAATGGGTAAATCCAGAAATTAGATATCTTGGCCCCAACCCTCTGTAGGCTCTGAAAATGAACAGGAGAATTTTAAAAAGGACCCTCCTATGTACTGGCAGCCAGTGTAAAGCTTTTAGAGCAGCAGAGGGTGATGATCGTTGAGGCAGTTTCACTGCAAGCCTGGCAGCTGTGTGTTGTACCATCTGCAGTTTCTGAATCGTTCGTTTTTTGGCACCTGCATACAGACTATTACAATAGTTCAATCTGGACATTATCAATGCAAAGGCTACTGTTTTTCTTGCTGCTAGTGGTAATCAAAGATTTTTCTGTGATTTTATTAAAGCACAACACATTCCTGCCACTGTAAGAGCTTGTGGCAGAAAAGATAGAGATGCATCAATTTTCACTCTGAGGTTTTTTTACGACCTCAACTGTAGCAGGCGGCAGAGGCATGGAATTCGGCCACCATAGCACAGGGTCAAAGGAATTGGACTTACCAAGAGGCATACTCTCTGTCTTATCGGTGTTACATTTTAAATGATTGGACTGCATCCACAGGATAACTTCAGTTAAGCAGTGTTTGAAGTTAAGCTCAGAGCCAATGGATGCTTTATCCAAGGCCAAGATCAGCTGTGTGTCTTCAGCATATGATGTAGTTTAAATGCCAAAGGAACCAGGGTAGCCATATATATGTTGAATAGTGCAGGGCTGAAAGATGAGCCCTGCGGTACCCCTGAGGTGACCGTTGTTTCGGGGGATAGAAAAGGTCCTAACACAACTATTTGTCTACGGTCAGAGAGGAAGGATTTAATCCAAGCCAGGGCATGATGAGAAATACCACAGTTCTTGACATGTTGTAGCAAGAGGTCATGGAGACGGTATCAAATGCAGTTGATAAGTCTAAAAATATCAGCACCTCATTATTTCCAGCATCTAAAGTTAACTTTAAAGAGTCTGCAACTTCCAACAGAGCTGACTCTGTGGAGTGTCTTGGGCAATAGCCATACTGCTATGGATGGAGCATATTAACCTCTTTCAAAAAAGTAATTAATTGGCCATTTACCAATTTTTTGATGATTTCACTAAGAGCAGGAAGTAATGAAATGGGACAAAGGTTTGAGAGGGTTGAGGGATCCGCCAGATGTTTTTTCTGAAGCGGTTCTGCTGGTTTCCAGTCAGACAAGACCTCAGCTGTGGCTAATGAAGTATTCAAAATGTAATTGATCACTGCATTTACAATGTCCACAACTTTATACAGGATATCAGAATCCCTGTCACAGCTCACCTCTCTTGACTATCACAATATACCTGCATGACTCATATCTCCCAACACTTATGAATGAACAAACGTCTAGTACCCTGACCTTTGACCATATTACATGCTGTTGGTAATAGCTAGCTGCAGCTAGTGTTCCCCGGTTTGTTTGAAAAGGCTTAATAGCTTTCACAAATGTTTCACCATGCATATGCAGGGTCAGGTTTCAGGCACCACTGAAACATCCAGAATAAGCATCAAGCAACCGGTATAGATGACCTCATTGTGAACCTTCCGGAAGACAGCCCTCATCAAATTAATCCCCTGCACCTGTTCCTTGCTATAAGCAATTAGAATGCGACCTTTGTGAACATTCTAAAACACCTTCTAGAAGACAGCCTCATCACATTAATTATCTGCACCTGTTCCTTGTTACAAATAATTAGAGAGGGACCTTTATGAACGTTCTAAAGCAGTCTTATTTGAAGACTGTCCACACTCCTCCCCTTCACCTAGCCTCTGCGCCTGCCACTTACCTGTTTCCCGGCTTCCAGGACTCTGTCTTGCCAGCTACCTTGATCCTCCCGCTTCAACCTCACCGCAAAGAACATCCCGCATTAGTCTCACACCTGGATGGAAAAAAGAACAAGAAGAAAAGGAGAAACGCATCAACAGACTTGATTTTACTACGCGCTGAGCTCAGTCGCAACTAAGTGCTGCAAACAAAGGTAAGCCATGTTGTTGTTCAACTTGTACATAATGTTGGCAGGGCTCTGCCAGAGAGGACTTGCTGTGAAGCCAACCCCGTCCAAATTTGCTTGTGGGCTTGATGCTGAAATCCAGTGGCGGCTGCTCCTGCGAATCGGTAATGAGGCAGGAAGGAGGCTGAGGGGAGGTGTAAATAAAAAAAATAAGCTCACTTACCTGCCGGTCGACCGCCTCCGTCCTCTTTTCCTGGCTTCTCTGCTAACAGGAAGCACCCAGGCTCCCTAAGCCAATCACAATGCGGCAATGCAGCGTTGTGATTGGTCTGAGCGCCATGGCTCGGCGCTCAGACAGGGAATGGGAGCCTGGGCATGTTCTCCACCCAGATTGTAATGCAGCCTGTGTGGAGAACATGCAAAGTGCTCATAAATGTTTGGCTGGCCCGAGACGGTTGGCCAAACATTCATGCGCACTTACAAAGTGTTCTCACCACTCCCTCTGCTCCTCTCTTCAGGGCAGCCCCGCAAAACTGCCTCAGCACGGAAAAATAAAATAATAGCCTCCCGTTATTATCATTTTATTTTTCCTTTTTTACAGTGCTGAAAGGCAGTGGGGCGACGCTCCAATGCCTTGGCAGAGAAGCCGCCCCTGCTGAAATCATACTCACTACATTTTTGAAAATTTTGACAAAGAAGCCTCTATGGACAATCTATATGAAAGCATAACGACAAAAGTAAAGGTTGGTTGAGATTTGAAAAGCTTTCGTAAGGTGATACCTTAAGAGATGATAGAATTAATGCTAGACTAAAGCCTTATTATTTGTTTGTTTATAGGTACCATATCTGCCAGTACTATTCACCAGACTGGTGTGAATGCCTGCTGCAGTGTTGCTGTTGAGTAGACGAGCCACAACATCTTTGACTCTGCATGCTCTCTCCATCCCAACCCCCTTCCCCCTGGGATTTGCCACCGGAGCAGTGTCTCCTCCTGTTAACCGAGGGCAAATCTCAGGAGGATCCGGGCAGCGTCGCTGCCCCATTGGAATCATCCTGGATCCAGGTGGAAGGAGGACAGGGGTCAAAAGGCGAACCCAATTTACAAGACAAAATAGCTTGTCGTGACTGAGCTAGGGTAATTTTTTGAAAGGCTGGCAAGGACACTTCTATCGGGGGGATATTTTCCTCCAAATCAATCATTAACGGAGAAAAAGAACTGAACTCCTGTTAGATATTCCATATTTTATCTTTTAAAAAACAAAGAAATTTGGTTGCATAGGGTTTGAGACGGTGGAATATCTCTGGCCAGTGCTTTCGGTTGTAGAAACGATTTAGCAACCAGGAAGATATTTTTTGGTTGACTTTCATCAATCTCCCTAGAGAAATATGCCTTTTTGGCAGTCATAATCTGGCACTGGTAGATTTTTTGAGCCCTTCCATGTGGAATCATACTGGTTAGTCTCAAAACTGTCACAGCTGAGGTTCTATAGCCATACATCTCTTGAAACCCCATTTTGGGTGGCAATAGAAAATGGGATAATGGGATGCAACAAAGGACTAGGCATATTGTACACCAAGACCCAGAGACAGACGGAGAAAATTAACCCTATACTGTATGGTACAGCATATGTGTGGCATAGAACCCACAAGTTAATTCACATAGATGGATCCCTACACACACAGGCAAAACTTTAGTGAAAGAGAAAGATCCACATGGGGGGGAGAGGAACAACACTGGGCAGAGTTCACGACATGCCTGCCAGAGACCAACTTCTCCAAGGAGACAGTCTAAAGATATATGCCGAAGTACAATCAGGGTTCGGCCTTCCCCCTACACACTTTTGTTGAACTACCTAAGACTGAGGTAATGCCTTCGGAAGTCAGGAACCGGTAACCCTACTAGACTCTCCCATTATAAACTAAGACACCTGGGGTACCTACCAAGTGGTCATCTCATGTACACAGACAAAGACTGGGATGAAATCTTACAGAACCATAACAAATTTCTGAGGGAAGCTAGACTCAAGTTTATCGACTTTAACATATTACATAGATTACACTGGGCACCAACCACACTTCACAAATAAGGTCTGACTCATGATTCCATGTGCTGGAGATGTCGAACCTCTGCCAGTAACATTGTCCGTATAGAGTGAGACTGTCCTATCCTTAGTGTCTATTGGGACGTAGTCTGGACCAGAATAACCCAAACTACTAAAATTGCTGACCCACTGAACAAGAGCGCAGCATTGCTTCACAACACATCTGCATATCCAGAGATTACCAAGCATAGAGATAGATGCTTCACAAGGCCTTGGAGGTGGCAAAACTGTGTATGCTCCGCCTTTGGAAGACAGACAACTCCCTATCAGTTGAGACATGGGCAAGAGAAATGTACCAAATAGCAGAATTCTAACAGATTATAAACTAAACGACACCAGCTAGATAAGTTTATGGAAATTTGGGGAGATGTCCTAAAGGATACACACACAACATAATCCATGACACACAGGGTGGTTTTTAGGAGGGTAGCAAGATTATGAGCTAGACACGTACTACATGGAAGAAGACCACAAATCACCACACTCACCTATTACACTCTGAAGGCCCAAAATGTCTATTAATGTACGATATACATGGCAGAGTTCCTTCAATGTAACACCTTCGGTTATTTCCCCTCCCTGTTTCTTCTATATACCCTTTCTTGTTGTGCTCAAGTAGTCAGGAGTCCCTTCTCAATTTTTTTTTATTTTTCCTTATGCATGCTATATAAATATTTTATGTATGAGTCCTTCATGAGGTCACCTTGTGGCATGGAACGCTTTCTGTTGATTTGTACGAACTGTTGGCGAAACGTGACACACTGAGAGTTGGAAAAATGTCATTAATCTTCATTATCCTGCACTTGTATTTTGTATTGCAATAAAACATGATTAATAAAAAAAAAAAAGAGACAAAGTGTCAGAACCCGTCATCGTGTAGGTCTAGGCAAGGGTTCAATTAATGCTACCATTCAGAGAACCTCCCGTAATGTTAAACGAAAGGTGCAGGGCAAGGTAGGAAGTTCCAGGAGGAATTCCAAGATGGCCGCAACTAGGAGATGTCAGGGTCTGCGGTCTAGAGTAAATCCACAGGTGGCCCCATCAGAATGTCCAGGAGCGTTTCCTCTGGAATCTTGCACTTCACCTGAGATTCCAGAGGAATAGACAGCAATTTCGGAACAGCGCGAAAGTTTAGTCAGGGTAGTCTGCGACGCAGTTTATCGTCGTTTTAGTTTCGTCGCGCTGTGTCATTTGTTTACCTATTGTGCTCCGGAGCGGTCTGCAGATACAAGTAAGATTGTTCCTGTGTTTTCCCAATTGAGTCTGCGCTTTGCGAGTCACTACTATATTATTGAGACTGTGCATTTAGGAGAGAGCTTGAGTAATGAGAGAAGTGTAAACACAGTGTGGCAACTTGTGTATACACATGCGCAAGAGGAGCAGCGTTTAATAGTTGTAGCGATATTCCGTTTACATGTTTAGCTGCGCATGCGTTGAGAGAATAGTGAAGTGCAGCGTTTCAGTCAAGAGTAGATTACAGTTACCAGAGAGTAGTGTTTTCTGTTAGAAGTCGAGAGGTCGAGTCACGAGAGCTTTGTAGATATTTCTTTGAGCGTGAATTAGTTAGTTACAATAGAAAGAAGCAGAGAAGTTTACCGAGAACACAAGGCTTATTTAAAATGTTTAGGAGTTAAATACTTACCCGTAGAGAAGCATATTGATTCAGGTGATGAACAGCGGTTAGGTTTTTCTAAAAGAAAAAGCGAAAACTGTCAGCAGTTGACAAATAAAAAAGTACAGATATTCATTTTACAAAACATTATTTCAACAAAGAAACCAGAGAATAAACAATAAGGGTGAGGAACAGGGGCAAGAAGGTGAATAGAAAAGGTTCAAGGTGTGACTTTCATATTAATGTAAATTGTTTATTGCAGAAAATAAAAAGACAAATAACAAGAAGCATTAAAACAGCATTACACGAACACCCTAAAAGAAGAGAGGCAAAGGCCAAGTGCATGTTAAGTATGTAGTTTAAGTTTAAAGTTAAAACTAATAATAATAATAAGAGTAGAGCAAGTGAGTAAGTGTTATATGCCTTTTTCATTGTATGTTGCTACAGTATCACCAAGTACATTCATAAGAAGACTAAGAACTAAAACGAGTGTTCAAAGGAGGAGGAAGACCTGGTGAAGACTTGGCAGTCTCTTCTCTGTCCCAAACCCCTTTCCCCCCTGGGAGTTTTTTGTCGTGCAAGTTTGTTACCTTGTCGGCGAGAGACTCTTAGAGGGGCGTTGGGACCTGACGTCGCTCTACTCCCTAGCAAGTGGGCTCAAAAGCTTTCCTGACACAAAGCCTCCATTTACAGAACTGCATATTTACAACGATTAATTGACCTGGCAAAGACAAGAACCCTGCTGTCTAAAGGTTTCCTCTCGCCTCCTGCGAAAAAAACAGTTGTGGAAGTATATCTTTGTTATATCATCAAAAGTTTCACCCCAGTGTCTTGAGCAAAAACATTATCACAGAAGCATCAAAAAAGGACTCCATCTACAGGCTGTTTCTGATCTCACTGAATAGCAAAGATGTAGCGATCTGGAACACAGACATAAGCTGAACAGAACGGCCAGATATACTAAGAGGGCCCGATTCACAAAGGTAAACTGAGTCGAAAGTCTAACTTTACGACTTTCGGTATTCACAAAGGGCATTTATGAGTAGTAAAGTTAGACTTTTGTCTCAGTTAAACTTAAGTTTTTGTCTTAAGTGTAACTGAGACCAAAAGTGAGACAAATTTCTAACTTTACTATTTGTAAATGCCCTTTGTGAATACCGAAAGTCGTAAAGTTAGAATTTTGTCTCAGTTTACCTTTGTGAATCGGGCCCAGCATTGTTATAGTTGCAAACACTCTGACTCAGTTTGCAGCCACAAAAATGAGTTTTTTTTAAATGTACCAAGCCCATTTTAGGAATCTGTAAATTTTTACCAACTCTTAAAATTCGATTCCAACCCCAAAGCAATTTGGTATTTGGAATAGGCACACTGTAGTCGTCCCTTCCAAATATCGAATCAGTATGCAGTATATCAATATTTTGCACACTAAATCTGATGGCAAAACATTGAAAAGTTACTGACTCCCGAGCTGGAGTGGTCACCCATTCGCAAAAGGGAAGGGGCCGCATAGAACTCCTTCCCCTTTGTGAATGTTAAAAAAAGTTTGGTAGGGAAAAGGCAGTGGTCCACAGAAGCACTGGCAACTTTCAAACTTAAAAACGAAAGTAGACTTTCTTTTTTTAATGCAGCACTATTTCCTTTAAGGAAAAAGTCTGCATTTAAAACAATAAGTTTATGTTATTATAAAACGTTCACAGACATGGTGGCCTGCTGGTTTTAGCAGGCCGTAATCCATGTGATGGCCTCCAATAGGAGTGAGTCACAATTTGCAACCTACTTCATTCTGTGAAATCCGCTTTTTCTGCACTCAGACATCTACACTGGCTCCCACTTAAGAAGCTATTAGATTATAAAGCACAGTGCATTGCTTTTAAATCTCTTCATGGTAATTGCCCTGAATATTTTAGGAATTGTTTCCAATGGTACATTCCATCCAGACTGCTTCGGTCCGCAGCAGAACACAATTTTATAGTGCCAAAATTCAGGAAAGCCAACTCGGGTGGCAGAGGTTTTGTGGTGGGCACCACCAGATTGCGGAACTCTCTCCCTCGCAATCTGAAAGGGAATACCAATCTGCTAGCTTTCAGGAAAACACTTAAAGCATGGCTATTTATTCTCTAATCTTAATCTCCTTCTTTTATGCAGTTTTCCTATCTGAGACTAGCGCTTTTGTGGAAACGTGTAATATTTTACGTTAGCGTAAGCGACAGCCATTTTTGGCTGTGGTGTCCATTTCGCTTTCTTCTTAATTATTTCGTCCTATGCTGTTCGCCTTTTCACCCTGCTTGTGTCATCAACTTTAGTTGACCTCTTTCGACATGGCTAAGCAATGTACGTGCTGGGGGGTTTGTAGCTGCCGGTGCACCTGGTCTTAGAGGTTATCTATTGACCGTTTACTGCTGCCATAAACATTTCTGCTCCCCTTTCTTATTTGCTGACCAAGTGGTCATCCATCTGCCCTTGTTTGCTGATAGCTATTTTCTGTGTCTAAACTCGCTCTTTCCATTTCTGTCCATATGCTTGCATTGCAACAAAATTGTATATAAGGACGATGGTTTGTGAATTCAGTGTACCTCCTCCTACAATACTTGAGAGTGTTGTGTGGACGTGGTCCCACTCATGAGTGATTAATAAACTTGTTGTTTTACTTCAACTCCAGTGCTGATCTCTTTTTGTTAGTCTTTGGATCCGTGGACGAGAGGGTGACCCTGCACCAGTGTGCTCACTTTTGGGTACATTTCCACAGTTGGCGCCCAGCACGTGGGGCCCCATCGGAGACGCGGCCGTCCGAAGGAGTGGTCTCGACGGAGGATCGAAATATTACTGAGGATGCGCACTGCATGAGGAGACCCTTGTCTTTGCAGGCCGACGTGACTTTTCCAGTTTTCCCGATTTGACCCTCCGGGTGGTGGCCGGTCTCGACTGGGGCTTTCTTTGGCGTATTCTGCAGTGACCATTAGGTCACCAGAGATCGGCAGGTGGGAGTTGGAGACTTCTGTTTGGTAAGGTCGCTGAAGCGGCACTCTTGATTTGCTTGGTTTGGTTTTTTGGTTTGGTATTCATTCTTTGCAAAGACTGAAGGCAGGTAATGTGGAGATTTTTCTCCTTTTGGAATATTTGTTTGGAGTAGTAATATTTTACATATACTTGTGAAAACATGCCTGTTCTCAGCACACACCATAAGTGGTGTTGCTGCTCTTGTGGTACCAAGAATGCTTTAGAACAAAGTCAGCCGGCTCTTCCAGAAGGGACGCCAAATAGAGAGATGTATATTACATATGGTATTTGTCCCATAATGTACGGTTCATTGTGGAACAAATACACAAAGAAAGAGTCCGATTTACAATGGCCAGTGAATGGATCATTCGATTCTAAAAAAAGTTCAGTATGTAGAACAGTGTCTATTTAAAAGAAAGAGTAGACAGGATATGTTTGATTGTGTACGTATGTGGGATAAAGAAGTGCGAGAAAGAGCAAAGAGAGCGGAAGCTATAGCAGAGAGAGCAGCGAAAGACGATATATCAAAAAGGGGTGGAATTAAAAGACAAAGAAATGAAGGAAAGAATAGAAAATGAAGATAGAGAACGTCGATTAGCGATAAATGGCCAGTATCCTATTAAGCGCCCTATCTATCCACTACTTAATACGCCTCAGGATGATTGCACCTATTAGAACGACCCCCACCCCAGTATAAATTTCCCGCTCCAAGTGCCCCTGAGGATGAGGCTTCTGATGAGGAGCTCTCTTCCTCAGAGGATAAAGATAAAGACAAGCAAGTTGGGCGACAGACTCGCTCTACTTTGACTAAAGCAGAAAAAGATACATTAAAAAGCACTGCTAAAGAGGAAGCTCGTCGGACTACTACAGCGACGATCCTCATAAATATGGTTCAACCTTGGAAAGATATAGACCAGTTATATTTCGTAGAAAAATTCTGTTGGGAGATAGTATATGGTTGGCGGCATATTTCTGATGAAACAGAACCAGCTGATCTGAACGTTGATTATAAGCGGTTAGTAGATGGGACTTACCTTTTTTCAGATATACCTGATACGATTAGACGAATAGTTAAATTACGAAATGAAACATTACATTTACGTAAGGAGCAAGAATTAGCTAGAAAGAGTAAAGTAGTAGAAACAGTTCAATCCCAGGCAGAGAAAACAGATGTTCCGGTGAAAGAAGGCAATTCCGGCAGTAATAAAGTTACTATGAAACCAATGCGTGAAGCCGCACCCCTGTATGTTCCCCCGAAGGGTGCAGGAACAAATGATGATAAAACTTCGGATGATGCAAAAGGATATTTTATATATAATTGGGTTTACACTCCTTGGAGTAGAGCAGATGTTATGGCTCTTAAGTTAAGGCTGCTTTGCCCGACCCCCGGAAAAATCCCGCCGCCTTCTATGAGGAGGTGGAAGGAGCCATCAGCTCCTGCACTATGACCTTGCCAGATATCGATATGTTCTTCGGGCTCATTTTGCCCCCTGATATGTGGAGAACAATACGTAAAATAGATGACAATGTGGCATTTGGTGATACCTGGGAACATTTAGAAGAAATAGATGCGGAAAGGGAGCCTGCGCAGAAACCTCAGAAGGAGATATTAGATCTTCCTAAAGCTATTGTGACTAAGTTGAAGACTCTCATACCCCCTAAGAAAATAGATTGGACTACGTTAGCGTCCTGTAAACAGAAAAAGGATGAGTCAGTTTCTGATTTCTTTTCTAGATTTGAGGAGACATTCCATGATTTTAGTGGCCAGTCACTGGCCGATGACACGGGTAAACATTTGTTTGTCGACAAATTTGTCGCTAATATGTTACCGGAAATAGCTAGTCGCCTTAAGGCCAGTGAGAGTTCTTGGACCACGTCTTCCCCAGTTTCCCTTTTGACAATGGCCCAATATTATGAGCGACAGGAACAGGAAGCGAAAGGCAGGGAGGATAAGAAGGTTAAAGACAAAAGTTATGATGGCTCAAGTATATGGTCCACCATATAGGGGAGATGGAAGAGGCGGACGTGCAATGTATACACCCGGAGCGCTCCCTCTTCCTCGAGCAAATTTGTCTCCTGATCAGTGTGCCTATTGTAAAGAGACAGGGCATTGGCGTTCTGAGTGCCCTCTTTTGTGAGGTCAGCAGTACCAGCGGGGAAGGGGAAGTATGAGAGGACGCCCAGGGAATTCAGGAAACAGGGGAGGTGTAGGAGCTCGTCCCAGGTTTGAGGCAGTTGAACAAGGACCAAATTACTCTAATACTTTTGATAGACGAAATCAATACCAAATGACTGATTATTCTGCTGATGCACTTGTAGATTCCGATTACGCATAGGGATGCCTAGAATGGGGTAAGGGACCGGTTGAGGTGCCAGTAGATCAAATGGGTCCTTATGTTGACGCAAATGTCTTGGGATCTACTGATCGGTTTCTGGTTGATACAGGGGCTACCCTTAGTGCTCTGTCTAAAAGATTGGTTCCTAGGGCACCCCTGTCCGGCGCAATGATAACATCGATATGGTTAGATGGAACACCTACACCTAGCCCGCTTTCACAGCCACTTGAATTCGGACTTGACAAATTCACTGCAGCATGTCCATTTTTGCTTTCCCCTAACACGCCGGACAACATTGTGGGTATCGATATGCTTAAATATTTTCGTGCTACAATACGTTGTTCTCCGGAAGGTGTGCGTGTTATTTTGAATGACAATTATCCAATGGTTGAGAGATCCTGTCTTATCAATGAGGATGCCGCTCTGGCGTCCCTACCTTGTACCTTGTGGGCTAGATCAGATACTGATGTGGGTCAAATGGTTATTCCACCAGTACAAATCCAAGTAAGGGAAGGTGTTTCATTGCCTCGACTGCCCCAATACAAAATAACCCGAGAAGGGGCCCGATTCACAGAACTAACTTAAGACAAAATCCTAAACTTACTACCATTTTGGTATTCACAGAAGGCACTTACACATTTTGGTATTCACAGAAGGCACTTACTTACTCATTTTGAGTAACTTACTCATTTTGTGTAACTTACTCATTTTGGTATTCACAGAAGGCACTTACTCATTGATGAGTAAGTGCCTTCTGTGAATACCAGAATGAGTAAGTTACACAAAATGAGTAAGTTACTCAAAATGAGTAAGTTACTAATTTTGGTATCAATGAGTAAGTAAGTGCCTTCTGTGAATACCAAAATGGTAGTAAGTTTAGGATTTTGTCTTAAGTTAGTTCTGTGAATCGAGCCCAAGGTGAAGAAGCATTAGCAAATATTGTCCAGGATTTGATCAAAGTGGGGGTAGTGGAAGAAGTCTCCTATAACACTTGCAATAGCCCTATCCTTCCTATTTTGAAAAAAGACACTGACACTAAAATGTACAGATTCATTATTGATTTGCGGGAGGTTAATAAAATTGTAGTGCCCCAATATCTGGTTGTTTCTGATATCACAACCCTTCTCACTAGGGTCCCTCCCACTGCCACTACATTTTCGGTGATCGACTTGAAAAACGCATTTTTCTCAATACCCATTCACCCTGAAAGCCGTTATCTGTTTGGATTCACATTGAAAAATAGAACCTTCCAGTTCTGCAGAGCTCCACAGGGCTATACAGAGAGTCCTAGCATTTACAGTCAGGCATTAAAAAGACAGCTTGATTCCTTTCCTGTACCAAAAGGGGTGGCCCTTATCCAGTACGTCGACGACATCTTGTTAGCTGCAGATACCCCTGAGCAGTGTGAAGAAGGAACACTGTTATTTTTATCATTTCTTGCCTCCCATAATCACAAAGTCTCGCGAAAGAAATTGCAATATTGTAGACAGCAGGTTACCTATTTAGGTCACCTCCTGTCTAAGGAGGGACATGCACTCACACCAGATCGCATTCAGACCATTTTAGATACTCAGTGGATCCCCAGTTTTTCGCACATTATTAAACCTTTGTTGGCCCTTTTGACTAAAAACACTCCGATGCCCCTCCCATGCACTGCTGAATGTCAGAATGCCTTCCAACAGTTACGCCAAGCTCTTTGCTCTGCACCAGTATTAGGAACTCCAGATTAAGTGTAGTGCACACAAGAAAGTGACTGATAAAATAGGAGCAGGTAATGCCTTTGCGGATCACACAGCCCGTGAGACCGCAATGCAGCGAAGCACCACATCTATGTATGTGGTTAAGTCACAAGCTGAACGTTGGCATGATGCCAGGCAGGAAGTGCTGGACATGCAACAATCTGCCTCTGCTGACGAACTAGACCAATGGTCTAAAGAGGGAACACTGGATGATGAGGGCTGCTGGAGGAATAAATATATGACCAAATGGAGGTTACCCACAGCATACTTATACCCCTTGATTCACATGGCACATGGGCCGGCACATGTTGGTGCATCCTCAATGGCAAAACAACTCATGCAAGTTTGGGATCATCCTGATATTGCCGGCACTGCTAAAAAGATAGTCCAGTCTTGTCTGGTCTGTCTCCAGTATGATCCTGGAAAGGGAACGCGAACTCCAACAGGAGGGTTTGCGACACCATCTGCACCTTTTGAGGTCCTGCAAATGGACTACATTCAGTTTGAGCGCTGTAATAATTATTGGGCAAGTTGTAGAATATGTCATGAAAGGGTTGGGGATTAAGCAGAAATTTCATGCTGCTTTCCACCCACAGTCAGCAGGCCTGGTGGAGCGGTACAACTCCACCCTGAAACTGAAATTGGCTAAAATACAGGCTTCCACGTCTTTGAAATGGCCCGATGCACTGCCCCTAGCCTTGCTTTCTATCAGATCGATACCACATACACGATCTGGCCTTACGCCACATGAGATCGTCTTTGGGAGGCCCATGAATATTTGGGGGGTCCCTAAGCCTCGCCCTATACATGATGTTCCCCACATGTTGATGAGCGACTATTTGTCCCAGTTAACTGACAGCTTGTCTTCTATTTATCAGCAGGTGCGGGAAGCTCTTCCAGACAGGTCGCAGGGTGATGGTCATGATCTGTGGCCTGGAGATTTTGTCCTTACGAAATCTTTTCAACGGACAAGTTGCTTGGCACCTCGCTGGCGTGGCCCAGAGCAGGTCCTCCTTGCTACCAGAACTGCAGTGCGAGTGACCAACAGGAAGAACTGGGTACACGCCAGCCACTGCTGAAAGATTCCGCATGCCTTCGTGAGCCCTGCTGTGCTGACAGATCATCGCGACATTCTGGTCACCGAGAGAGGACGAGCTGCGTCACCTGAAGGGCCTGAGAAAGTTTTCCCGGACCATACGATCCCTGGTGCATCTAGATATCTGCTTCGATTCAGGAAGAAAGACACTTCATCGCAAAAGAGACTGTTTGAGCCACTGTCCTGGGTGGTTAAAGACTGACTACAAAGGGGGGTAGCCTTTTAGTGACTACTCGTCTCAACGCCTGCCCAGGACCTTAGGGCATCATCTATTTTGTTGTTTGTCGACGAGATGAACATGCCTGGGGGGGAAGAAATCAAATGCTGCAAAGATCTGTAGCGGCTGCACAATGTTTATTACTGGATTGACTTTGACTGCTGTCATCATTGTGGGTTGTGGAGGAAGTAACTCCGGCTCGAAACTTATTGCCTGCTACTACTCCTGTCCCCACGGAACATTATTACTTCACTCTTCCCTATCATGAAAAGAAGCATCGAATGTCATATCTCAATAACACTTTCATACAAATGTTGCATCATACTCATAATGCTACGAATACTACCAACTGCTGGGTATGTGGAATGATGCCAGCCCATCAGAAGAAGGGAGGAACGCCTCTCATTCCCCTGCCATTTTCACACAATGGCTCTTGTAGAGCCTGGTTCGCACTTTTGTGGGCCTCTGAGGTTAGTAATATTGCTCCAGCTGATGTAGGAGGACTTAATACACAGTTAAATAAAGTTTGTTACCCTGATGATGAAGGCCTCCCACAAGCCAAAGGAACTATATGGGAAATGGAGGAGTATCGCAAAGGAAATTCCTCCGCAAGCTACGTTTTCCCAATACTCGAACGGCCAAGGGTAACGGGCCTCCTGTTATCGCTGTTACTAGAGCCCAAGCAAATCTTTGTGTGAGCAGTTTTGGCAGTATCCCTGTGGGAAAAAGTGACTGTACTACAGTATTGAATATCACTGGAACGAACAATAGCAGTTTTCTATCCTCACATAACACTTATTTCATTTGTGGAAGTAAAGGTTACTATTATCTACCAATTGGTGTCCTTCTTGCTTCCCCCTGTGTTCTTAGCACCTGCATCTTATCATAAAGATCAAAAATTGTTTAATGACATTTCCTTGAACCGATTCAAAAGAACTATAAATAATGATGAAGTGGATCAAACTGACACTGCATTACAGCAATATGTCGACTTTAATTTGGGACTCTTTTTCTTTGTTGGTGCGGCCTTGAATAGTAGAAAAATAAGACGCTTGACCCGAGTGGTAGAGGCAGTGACTAATCAAACAGCGATGGCTCTTGGAAATATTACAGAAGAACTCCAAATTACGAGAATTGTAACGTTACAAAACCGAATGGTGCTAGACGTGGTTCTAGCTGATCGTGGTGAATTGTGACTTTGCAAAATAGAATGGTTTTAGATGTAATATTAGCTGATCGTGGTGGAGCATGTCGCATTATCGGGAGTAGCTGTTGTGTGTTTATCCCTGACCACGCCCCTTTTGTTTATGATGCCATTTCCAAACTGCATAAAATAGCCACTGAGATACATTAAGACCCAGGAACATGGACTTGGACTGGATGGTTCTGGAACTTATTTTCTGTATGGGGTCTGAAAGTATTGTCGGCCCTATTCATAATTATTACAATTATCTTCTCTTGTTGTTTATGCATACAATGTGGACCAATGCTCTGTTCCCTCTGTATTTCCACTTGTACTACTTGTGTACCATCTAAAACGAATGTCCAAAATGCAAATGCCCGTTTAGCAATGGAACGAGAAATTTGTGAAATGATGTTAATTGATATTCATGATGTATATCATACCCCTTAGAAGGGACAAGAAAATGTCTTAGCTTATGCTAAAAGGGTCGTCTGTGGAAACGTGTAATATTTTACGTTAGCATAAGCGACTGGTGCCAAGCAGTAACTAGTACATCTGATCCACAGTCAGTAAACAGACCTCTAGGCATTCAGACATGTATAAAGTGAACTGCTGAAGTATCACATTGGGCTTATTCTCAGAGGGACCTGTCTGGTCATTCCTGACTCTCTTCAAGACCAAGTAGTAGACATGGCTCATGAGGGTCACAGCGACATAGTGGTGAATAATTACTTACT
The DNA here is from genome assembly GCA_963921515.1 of Calotriton arnoldi. Lineage (NCBI taxonomy): Eukaryota > Metazoa > Chordata > Amphibia > Caudata > Salamandridae > Calotriton > Calotriton arnoldi. The sequence continues at coordinate 23,312 of CAWUFW010020217.1, forward strand.
TCAGGTCTGGCGGGCAAATCAACATTTGGCAGGTGGAGGTCCTCCAACATCCCAAAGGACTTACCTCCTTTCCCCAATCTCTACATCAGGCCCAAAGTTCTGTAACCCCTAAATATGTCCATGCTATCATCAAACAGCTGAGAGAAGTTGGGATTGACTTTTCTGGACTCATTGCAGGACACAACATCTGTTAGGCATGATGGATGAGTGCTCTTGTTTTCCTTAAGTGATGGCTGTCCACAATTCTAAGACTGATTGAGTCACAGCATTTTGAGTGAAATGTTCTCCACCTTTGGTATCCCTTCTTTGGTGAAACCAGACAATGGACTCTCATTTAATGGAAAGGAATTCCAAGACTTTGCTACACTGCTGGGTTTCTAAAATCAAAAAATAACTCCAGTGTAACCTCAGACTAATGGTATCATGGAGAGATTCAAGGCGACACTGAAGCAAGTACTCCAAGGTGCCAAGACCACTTGAACCTCCATATCTGATGTTCTCACCACAAGTACCAATCGCAGTAAAACTATATTCTCTCTTTTAAAGGACTTGGTCACTTCTCCCTCTGCATCAGGCAGTATCATATCCTCTAACCAACAATGTGAAGAGCTGGCGAACTTCTTCCTGGAGAAGGTTGAAGGCATCTACCATAACTTCGACCATGGTGCAATTCCCAGCGTCACCGAGAGGAACACGCACATGGGTCTTGAGATCGTCCCTCTTACATCACTACGCACTATCCTTCTTAAAGACTTGGAGGGATTAGTGGTCACAATTAAATCAGGATCTCCAGACGACCCCTTAAGACCGGACGCCTTTAGGAAAGTACAACAGGGCCTCCTACCTGAGTGTCTGGAGTTGTTCAATCTATCCCTTGCCTCGGCGGTGGTCCCAAAATCTTGGAAGCATGCAAAAGTGGTTCCTCTACTTAAAAAACCAACACTGGACTCCTCCAAGCCAGAAAATTACCGTCCAATTTCACTGCTTCCATTCCTATCCAAAATCCTGGAAGCCCATGTAAATTTGACGTTAACTCACTTTCTGGAAGCCAACCACTTACTTGATAGCTTCCAGAACGGTTTCCGACCACGATACAGTACCGAGTCTGCACTGCTGACGGTTGTTGAGCAACTAAGATCCGCCTTGGATGCTGGCAGAACCTCTGCTCTGGTTCTGCTGGATCTGAGTGCGGCGTTTGACACGGTCTCCCACGAAATTCTGCTCCACCGTTTAGAGGAGATAGGGATCGGCAACAAAGCCTTATCATGGTTCTCTTCCTTTTTGGCTGACCGGACCTTCCAAGTGATCGCTCCACCTTTTGCCTCCCGTGTCCACCCACTTCGCTGTGGGATTCACCAGGGCTCGGCATTGAGCCCCACGCTTTTTAATATATATATGAGCCCACTGGCACGGTTGGCTAAAGCGCGAGGAATCTCCCTAGTGTCGTACGCAGATGACACCCAACTGGTGATCACCCTGTCTAACAATCCCAGCCAGGACAGAGCGAAATTTAAAGAAAATATAGTGGCCATCGCAGAGTGGATGACAGCTAACTTCCTGCAGCTGAACTCTGCTAAATCTGAGATTCTTCTGATTGGCAAAGACTCCCATCTCTGGAACAATGACTGGTGGCCTCCGGTCCTTGGAGCCCCTCCAGCCCCTAAACCTGCAGTGAAAAATCTGGGTTTTATGCTTGACAAGGATCTCAGCTTTGAGACGCATGCCAAATCAGTGGCCGGAAAATGTTTTGGGCTACTGCGGGGCCTTAAACCGATACTTGGTCTATTTGACGCCCAAACGTGTCAGCTGATCATCCAAGCCTCTATACTGGCCCCTTTGGACTACTGCAACGTGCTCCTCCTGGGCTCCAATAAGTCTGTGCTGAACCGACTACAGCGGGTCCAGAACGCTGCAGCACGCGCCATCTTCGCCCTCCCCAAGTACAGCCATGTTTCCAACCTCCTCCATCGCCTGCACTGGCTGCTCCTTGAACATCGAGTGCGTTTTAAGGCGCTCTGTACCATGCACAAGATTCTGACAGGCATTGGCCCAGATATCCTGAGCGACTTGTGCGCCCTCTATTCTCCACCGCGAGCGCTGCGCTCGGCAAACCAGATCCTCGCACGAATTCCACGCATACGAAGGACCAGATCTGGCGGGCGCTCTTTCAGGCGACTGGCTCCCGCCTTATGGAATTCTCTCCCTCTACACATCCGCAGCAATTCTGATCACCAGGCCTTCAGACGGCTTGTGAAGACCTGGCTTTTCTCTCAACTTTAACTTCTCGTTTGCTCCCCACTCCGTCTTGCTTCAGCGCTGGGACGCCTCATTGCCGAGGCAGCCATGCGCTCTACAAGTATTTTAATCTAATCTAATCTAATCTCTCTCAAACACAACGTGATTACAGAGACACACCAGCCAGCACCACTGGTGCCTCATCTGCCAAACTGATGTTTAGTGAAAAAACACAAAAAAAAAATCCCACATCTTCAGAAAGAACATGATTTTCAGCCACAGCATAGGGTGAGGCCCTGTGATTGTCACATTTGTGCCAAGAGCAGTTCAGAGAGTAGTACCAAGAGCTTAAGAGAGACTTCATATATTTAGAAGAGGAATAGGCAATAAAAGTGCTGCCCATCAGCGAGTTAGTGAACGTTGCATGCGGCCCGTGGAATGCGTCATTGCTGCCTGCAGAACTTTAAGAAAAAATGGGCACTAAAAGCGTCTCTGTGGGGCCCTACAATGATGATGTTGATGAACTCTGCAGGCAGAAAAAACACAGGTGAACAATGACTGTAAAAAACAAACATTGAAGTAATTTGTGTTAGCTTTGTATGTCTTGTTAATATTTCACATGATTTATTAAATCTTGTATTCCCTAAGATCGTTTGGTTTTTGTTGTTTCTTTTCGTGCAGCATATTAATCTTGTATAGTGCTTAATGTGAACTGAGTTGTATCTAAATGTCGGTGTACGTTTGAGCTGTGAGTGGATGTTTATGACAGGCCACAATTGAGAGCTTTGGAGTTGAGGCGGAAGACAGTGCAAGTTTCACACAGTGCCTGGCAGTGGGTCATAACGGGGTGTATTCATCCACACTTTGGCCTTGCTGCAGATCACACATGGCAATGGTCATGTGTGCCAATTGCACCTGTGATTCTATGCAAAATTGTGTGAAGGCGGTACAAAGATTTTCAAATAATGACAGTGCAAAAGTAAAAGATAATGCAGTGCCTACAGGAGAGTGGGTGCAGTGTAGGAGGCGAAGTAAAGAAGATGCAAGGAAGTACATGCAGGACAGAAAGATGTGGGTAAAAAGGAGCATAGCTGTCTAATGGAGACTACAGAAAAAAGTGTTGTGCCTGGAAGAACGAGAGCGCTTGAGACGCTCCAAAAAGACGCCCTAATGTTTAATTCACTCATATTTTCAAAACTGAAACTTTTTTTAATAATTCACAACAAAATCATTTTTTGCTACTTATTTATCTGAAAACGGTAATAAGCATTGGCAATCCAATAGGTTTGGCTTGTTTTAGGTGCATGTGCGTTACTGTGTGATACCCAAATACTGGTCGGGTGGTACTATGGGAAGTATAGGATTTTACTTTACATGTTTAAGCGATGCTCTTAGATATATAGGCCATGTCTCTTCCAAGTTACAAGTCTTAAGCCCACTTTTACAGACCCCTCCTCCCCACTTTTTCCATCCCACTTAAAGCCCCGGCTGCCTGGATTGTTTTGGCATCTCTGTGCATGCTCTTACCCATGGGTGTGTTCTGTAATCCACCTTGGAGTGCTGGAGCAAGGACAGTGGCAGGGCTCAGCAGAATTCAGCAGGCGCGAGGAAAGTCAAACTTGGGTCTCTTCCTCATTTGTAAAACGAATGCCGTAAATTGCAGGGAAGGGGTGTGAACAAACCTTATAAACAACCCTTTCCAAGATGGTGGTCTGTCCATAATATATGTTATCCAAGTTTCCTAATCCAAGATGTCGTTTTTTTTTCACTGTGATCTCAGATCCTGTTTATAGCATATATAAGGAAGCAATCAAAAAGTAGAAGATACATTGCAATGAATTTATACCCTGATTTTTCTTTTGTCGCACTTTAGCTACTATTTTGCTCCCGGATTTTTGCTTCTAGCAGTTATAACTTCTATTGTATTATACTTCTGGACATTACCTGTTTTTTTTGCCCTCCCTGATGTCAGGGGGAGTTTGGTGTCTTGCTGATAAGTGCTTATCAATATAAACCTAAGTATTCTGTTCCGGAAGCTAAGTCAAAGAGAAGCTATCTCTATCTAATGGCAAGTACCTTTGAAAGCATGCGCTTGTAGGAACAATTGCCCTCACTCACCCGAGGGTGACATGCTTCATCATAGGGCTATGCTCCTCGCCGGGCCGGCACTGCAATGCCTGGCGGGCCCTGCGAGAGGGCACTTTACCGGAGCTCTTCTATCAACAAAAGCCTGATGAGCACAGCTGGACAGAAGGTGATGTGTCCAGATGGTGAGAAGATTGGCAAAAGTGTGAATCTAAAATCAACTAAGGACCATGTATCTCAATGTATTTAATGTGATCTCTCTGGTCAGTGTTGAGATTAAAACAAAAGTGACATAGGCATTGGGAAATAATGGTTCCTACCTTTGTGCACAAAAAAGTGATGGTCATTTATAGACGTGCTAGTTGGCCATGGTCTACAAATAAGGTCAACATGTTTCATGCCTTCAATAGTCGAGGAGCGATCTGTTTGCGTTTTGTCAGAACCAAAAAACAGTCCGATAAATGCGACTTATTCTTCTCCGCTGAGTGAGGAGCTCAGTTCAAACCCCCACCCAATGTATTGGTGATAAGGTGCCCATTGACATCCTACCACCACCGGGGAGCACTGGTTGACAAAGTGCTCAGAATGAGATAACCCTCCTCAGAATCTGAGTAAATTTACCTATCAGATAGTGTGGACGTCACAAAAGAGAGCGACTTGTCGACTCCGGCGTGTGGGCCGTTTCCGACCACAAAAATGCTTTGTACATGTGGTCCTTAGCCACTATGGAACAGTGCGTCTGTCATACTCTGAGTTATCTTACCTGTGTTCCATTTGTGTCAGCTGGGGTCTAAGTGTCATGTGGGAAGTTGGTGATGTCCCTTGAAATGTCTTAATTGCAATTAATACTGCAATGGTGGCTGCTCCTGTGAGGACTTGTTAATTGGCGACACAATCACATCTGAAGATATGGGCGGGGCAAAGGAGTGCATGTGAACTCGGGCAATGACAGTCACAGGAAAGCCTGCTGCAGAATGAAGAGTGCCACATCGAGTTGATTCTTATGAATACTGCTCAGCACTCTCCTGTTTGTGATCCTGTGCAGCAGAAGTATATATAAATAAAAATACTGGCCCATAGAGGAGCTGCCCGATGATGAATCATGACACCCCTCAGGGTGTCTGAGGGTGCTTGCTCCTAAGGGAGCACTCTCTTCACCTGCTACCTAGTAGACCTTGACTCCTTGACAAGAACTGCATACTCTTTTTTCACAAATGACCTGTAGGGGCACGTATGCTGGACTTCTTTCGGCCCCAGTCCCTCCCTTTCTTGGTTTAACTCACATTATGGCTGTTTCACCGTGGGACGTTTTTGAAAAGCAGCCGTTTGGCGCTCCAGAGTTCAGCAGGACCCTTGCCTGCCATATCTCAGTCTTCTCTTTCCTGTTCCTCCTTTTTTCTAGCAACCTAAATAGCTTGCTTTACGACCACATAGCCACGATACACTTATACGAACCTGACCATGGAAGAACCCCAAGGCTTATCCGTTGATGACGACATGGTATCAGACATTTTGAAGGCCCCCATCTTACTTAGGAGCAGATGGTACGACCCCCTCAGGCAGTCAGCTTGAAGACTGGTCCTCACTAATGTCTCTCAAGAGACAACTTGTCAAGGCTACCCCCCACGGTATAGTTATGACTGAATATTTACGGGCCATTATCTCCCCCAATGGCTTGATAGTCACTAACGTGCCACGCATTTTCTTGGAAGATCCCATTTTCAAGAAAGACTGGTCCCATGTAGCATGGAAATGCACCAGGGACTAGCTCATCTTGATAATAAATACTTCGAAACGTCTGGTGGATGACCGTACTGTAAGAATCAATATAGCAAAAAATGCACTGAAGACAGGGATCCACATCTAAGCTTACAAAGCTAAGCTAGCAGAAGTTAACAACGAGATCAATGAAAATAAAGAATACGTGACGAAGCAGAAAATCAACAAGCTTCAAAATGATATAAAAAAAATTTGATAAGGAGAAAGTCTGCCCTTATTTACGGGAGGACTGTAACAGTGGGGGGACTCCTCGTCTGATGAAAGCAACTCCTCACACAGATGTAACTCCTCCTTTAGTAGCAACTCCAGTGCAGGAAGTTAGGGCAGTGACGAGACCCGACATGGCCAACAACTACCTCCTCTTATGGGATATGAAATGCCTCCGTTCCAAGGCCCCCCAGTGGGTTGGTCCCACTCATACCAGATGTATCCCCAAGGACCTCCACACGCTATTCCCCAGCTCTGCTACCCTCCTTTTCTAGGCAAAGGTTGGGGCAGAGGGAGAGGAAGAAGAAGAGGCACACAACAGAAACATGTACAGTGGCAGGAGCTACCTATGGAAACCTCACGACAAACAGAGTCAAACAAGCAACAAGAAAAACTGTTAGTCAATCTATCTGAGAGACCCCTACTGGAAATTGAGAGCACTGCCTTACAGAAAAGCTTGGGCTTTGTCCCTACCCCCAAAGAAGACAAGTTCCGCACCGCCCACAAACTCCACCAATTCTTCTGGAAAATTCACTTATAAGCATTCTTCCGCAATAAACTACGCAATGAGAGTACAGACTCAGGTATACACAATCCATCAACTTTTACTCTCTCAGCAGGGATGATCCCCCATGAGGTATTAACATTTGAGCAGACAATCCTGAGAGATGTGGCAAGGTCCCCCAAAAACCCACCTTCCACAATATGTCAAAACTGGAAACAACCGCCATGCGGGCCTTAGCTAACGACACTACCATTACAATAGAACCAATAAAACCTGCCGACAAAGGCAGTGCAATTGTGATTATGAACACTGGTGACTACGTCATGGAATGCCAATGACAATTGGTCAACACTGACTACTATACCCCTGTCACACACCAAGAATGACACAAGGCTTGGATGTGGTTGGGGCCACGAACTTTATTGTTATACAGCCGGTTAGGGTTCTGTCCTTGTTCGGTCCTGGGTCTTCTAGGGATTCGCCACGGGGTTCTTCTTGGGGTCTTTGGTTCGCCTTCTTGTGGGTCATCCCCCTCGGGAAAATGGAGAGACAGTTAGTGACACCCGTCGAACCCCTGTTCCTATCGCTCCCGCCCTCGTTGTGCACAGGGGTGTTCAGTCTTCTCTCCTTCTGTTACATCACACGTCGACTGCCTGTTAAAGGGGTGGGAGTGAGGGGAACCCGCCCGTGAGAGAAGGAAAGAGGACCACAAGTTCTATGCTCACTCGTGGCTCTCATGTGCCCATAGTGCTGCCCTTTTCTTATTTCTCCTACTCAGGGATGCCTACGCCTTCTATCGCGGTCTGTATGGCTCTCTCCTTTTCCCTTTACCTCAGTACCCCAGGAATATCACACGGTAGGATACCCAGCTGTGCCACCCCCCCTTTCTCCCTGCTGTCACTTGCCTGATACCGTGACCCGGCAACGGGGTCACGGCTGCCTGGTCCGTAGCGCCTTCCCGCAGGGGTACCTCCCGGCTTTCTCCTTCTGGCGTTTGGGTTGCTCCCTTCTGGTCGCGGGTGTCCGCTGCTGCTCTGCTCCCGTCCTCTGGCTCCGCCGCTCCTCGGCTCCCGTCCTCTGTGTCCGCCGCTCCTCTGCTCCCGTCCTCTGTGTCCGTCGCTCCTCTGCTCCCGTTCTCTGTGTCCGCCGCTCCTCTGCTCCCGTCCTCTGTGTCCGTCGCTCCTCTGCTCCCGTTCTCTGTGTCCGTCGCTCCTCTGCTCCCGAACGCACACACCTGTTCCGCCTCTCTGTTCTCCTTATCAGCTTCCGGTTCGCAATCATTCCGTCCGCTCTTCAGGTGTGTGTCCTCGTTGGTGCCCCCGGGGTCTCCTACCATCGCCCCGGCCACCGCCGCCCCGTCACAACCCCCTTTACACAGGACCCAAACAAAAGACTAATTACACAGATAACCTCATTGGTCACCTCAGCGGTGGGACACAGTTGGATAAGCAAATATGAATCCGAGTTCTTATTCAATATGAACCCTAAGGTCCCCTATTTTTATGCCCTCCCTAAAATACATAAGGGCATCAATCCTCCACCAGGAAGACCGATTGTGTCCGGCATAGAGTCACCTTTGGAGCCATTGTCGCAATTCTGTGACCACTTCTTACAGCCTTTGGTGAATAAGACTCCATCCTTCCTAAGGGACACTACGGATGTACTAAACCTGCTAGAAGCAATCAATGATAACACAAACATTGACTTACTTGTTACCTTAGACATTGAGGCGCTCTATACCAACAGCCCCCAGGATGCCACCCTGGATGTTATAGAGAATACCCTCTTATCAGAGGAATGGACTTCCCCGACTCCGGTCAGCTTCATAATGGAATGCACCACCCTTGCACTTAATGAGAATTTCTTCCAATTTCAGGATCAAATATATCCAAAAACACAGGGGACTTGGATGGGCAGTACCTTTGCCTGTTTGTACATGGCCAACTTCGAAAAACATCACATCCTACTCAACAGTAATCCTTTTTTTACCAATATCATCATCTGGCGTCGCTTCATCAAAGACACGCCAGAGGCACAAAGGCGTGCCAAAGGCAAGCCTGTCTGCATCCGGACATACACAAAGGAAAGACGACCGAAGTGCATTATATCCTCGCGGTAAAATGCTAACTTTGGAATGGCTGCATCAAAACATGTTGTGTTTGGTGTCAAACATCTTGGAATACTACCCCCCCTGCCAGTCCTGGCGGCGGGGGTAGCATTCCACCCTTCTAGAGGGATAGACATGTACCTGCTGTGGAAACGCGGTAGAATCCTAAAGAGCCCTGGCATCACAAAATGGATGCCACCAGTCACAGACACTGGGCTGCCCTCCTGCTGATGACCGAAACTCGCAGTGGAGGAAGCCCAACAATAGGCATCCTGTCACAGGGAGGTGTAACCACCTCCCAGACAGGGTTTAGTGTATTGGGGCTGGGTGGGTGCACTCTTAGAGTGCTTTGAAGTCCTGCACTGGGGGAGCAGAAGGCTCCTCTGTGCATATGCCAGTTCAAACCGGCTCAGGGGCTACCTGCCCCTGCTCTGGCGCTAAACTGGACAAAGGGAAGTGGGTGTAGCCACCCCCTCCCTTGACCCTCCCATAGGTGGGGTCATAGAGCTAGTCCATCCCCTCTTTTCAGTATAAGAAGGGGAACCCTTGAACTTGCTAGTTAGATAACCCCTGGACGACGGTCTACAGAAGAATCCTGGCCCTTCGACGTTCCACTACCTTTGGAAGACAGAAGAATCTCCCTTGGAGTCAAGCAGTGACTCCCCTGCTTGGCAGGCACCAAAAACGACAACGACGGTCGCAAACTACGCCGCTCCCGCCGGAGTCCAAAGTCCCTGCAGCCCAAGAAGTGGATTTCCTGACTTCTCCAAGGCCATCGTGAGTCCCCAGCGAAGCTGAGGCAAGTGGACCCCACGAGTGACGAGGAACCGCGACCCCTGGGTACCGTGCACTATTGTCGAGTGCAACCCCTTCACAACGTTCTACGAACTTGTGCTTTGGACCACGTGTGGTCCCGACCTCCAGCAGGAATCCCTCCGAAGATCAGAGGCCTACACCGTCCCGAGTGACCGTGGGCCCCTGTTGAGTGATTCCGCCCGAGGTGTCTTCGCGATCCCTTGCCCGCCAGCTTGTGGGTCCCCAGAAGACTTCTTAAAGAAACCAAAGGGCTCCCTGGTTGCTCCAGGCCTGCCCTGACTTACCCTCGCTGGGTGAGTCCCTCAGACCTTGCTGGTCTGCGCCATCGACTTTTCTTCATCTCCCCGAGACTTGCTGCTGTCAAGGCTTGTTGGCTCCAATCGAGTTGCCGACACCGCAGTCAGCTGCAGACGTCGAGGGACCCACCGAATCCAGCTCCTGGTCGTCGTCGACACCTCCTGGACCACGTGGCTGAAGAGTCAAGGCACCCGCAACCGACCTGAAGCGACCGACGACGGTGGGCATCCATCTTCCTTGCCCCGGGTCACTGCCAAGTGACTTTGAACACTGTCCCCTCTGCTTTCAGGTCATCCTTCTTCAGAATCCAGGCTTGGATTCCACCGGACACTTCTTCAGCTCCCGCAAGCAGCAAGTCTTCTTTGTTCGCCATTGAAAACGACGCCGCGACCCGACACCAAAGGACACCTATGCACCCGGCTTCCCTGGGTGAGGTAACTCCAGCACTACGGTGCTCCTGTGGGTGTGGGCCCTAGAACTACTTACCCTGTAAGTGACTTGCTTGTAGGTTCTCCCGAAGTATCCTAAAACTCATTATTTCCAACCGCGACTTGCCCCATTGAAGTTAACGGCGATCCGCGCCTGTGTATCCACACTGCACGCGTCCCCCGTGGGTCCTTTACTTACCTGCCTTGGGTGGTTTCGTGAGGCCCCTGCACTTCTGAAGGCCCTAGGCCTTGTCTCCCTGCAAGTCGTTGTCCCTAAGTCTCTTACTTAGTATATGGTCTGGTACGCCCCTAGGGCCCCAGCCATATTTTGTGCTTAACTTATTGTGAAACGTTGATTTGTGCATATGTTTGTCTTCTAATCTCATAAAGAGATTAGTAGAGAGTTATTTAGAAATAAATACATATATATTTGATATATATACCTGTGTGGTGTCTTTTCATTTGGTGATTCAAGAGATTATATGGTAAAACAAGCTGCTTTACATTCCTCCGAGACTTAGCCTGAAGGCTGCTCTCCACAGCTACCACTAAGATAGCTTTCTTTAAAAGGTTGTCTTAAACCTATCTACCATAAGAGTCGATTTGCCCTGGTGCAAGGTGTCCACTTTAATTAGTGAACAGCATATACCAGGCCAACTTCTCACATTGGTGGGCAGCGTGTGGGATTCCAGCTTGCCATTGTTTTACCAGAAAATCTCTATTTGAATTACTAACTGAAAACCATTATAGGTACTCAAGGTACATATAAAGTCAAGCTTAGTATCAATAAGTTCTACTGAACTTAGAGCTGTGTGCCAAGGGATAGCACACCCTTTCCACAGCTCAAGCTAGGATCAGTAGGCCACAAACTAGTGTAGGTAGTACAACACTGCACAACACTAGAATGTCCTTAAGGGGTGGACCCAGTGGATCCACTCAGCCTCAGTATAAGGACATGGCTTTCTCTGACTTGAGAGCCATGTGTGTTGACAGACACCTGAGGCTAGGACAGAGTCCCTCAACACTACACCTGATAGATCTGCTGACAGCAGATGACCTTAGATTGGCTCTAGGAGCTAAAGGGTCTGAATCAGTGGGTGGGTCAGTCATAGTATCTGGGTCAGATGATGAAAATCAGAATGACCAAGACTCTGTGATTGAAGGGCCAGGCTTCAAGGGGCCTGAAAAGGACAGAGGAATTCTCCCTAAGAGAACTGGCAGAGTGGATGAGAGGCACAGATCCCCTTCCAGGGAATCTGAGCACTCTTATCACTCTGGCAGAGAATTTGTCCAGGAGAGGAGCTCATACTTTAACTTAAGAGAGACCTCCTCTGAGAGAAGGTGCAAACTGCTCCAGTATGAGGAAGCCAAAGTGGCCCTCAGAACCAAGCAGTTGGCACTGGATAGAGAAGCCCTGGAGATCCAGAGAGCTTCCAGAAGAGAGGGTTTAGAACCCCCTGGTGGCAGCAACAGTGTCCCTAGAAGCAGAGAATATGTCCCTGACCATAGGAACCTGAGCAAGGTTGTTCCTCCCTACCAGAGTGGGGATGATATCCACAAGTGGATAACTGCTATGGAGAGGGCCTGTAGAGTACAGCAGGTCCCCCAAAAGCAGTGGGCAGCAATCTTGTGGCTCTCCTTTTCAGATAAAGGTAGAGACAAGCTCCTCACTGTTAGAGAAGAGGATGCTGATAATTATGAAGTCCTGAAGAGTGCACTGATAGATGGGTTTGGTTTAACCACTGAGCAGTACAGGTTGAAGTTCAGAGATACCCAGAAGGCACAGACTCAGGACTGGACTGACTTTGTAGATTGTGCATCCAAGGCTCTGGAGGGTTGGCTGGTTGGCAGTAGGGTTACTGATTTCAAAGGATTTTATAATCTAATGATGAGAGAACAGATCCTTAATAATTGTCAAAACCAGCTTTTACACCAGTACCTGGTGGACTCTGATCTGACCTCTCCCCAAGAATTGGGAAAGAAGGCAGACAAATGGGTCAGAACCAGGGTAAGGCCTAAGAATCAGGGTGGTGACCACAAGAAAGATTCTACCAAGTCCCAAGAGAAAGGTGGGGATAAATCTAAGGATAAGTCCACTACAGGGCCCCAAAAGTCCTCTTCTGGGGGTGGGTCCCAAACTCCTTCCTCTCCTGAAAAGAAACCCTATTGCCATGTCTGTAAAAAGCCTGGGCACTGGAAATCTGATCCCAGTTGTCCCAGGATTGGCAATAAAGAAAATGTTCCTCCAACAACTACTACCACCCCTCCTGGTACTACCAGTAGTAATCCTCCAGTTGGGAGTAGTGCACCCAAAAAGTTAGGTGCTTTTGCAAGAGGAACAGAGGTGGGCCCTAGTTTAGACAGGACCCCTCAACAGACTCCTCAGACTCTGATGGTGGTATAGGATTTGCCACCTTTACCATGGGTCCCACAGCATTGGGCAGGTACAGACTGGAGCCAATAATTAATGGTCAGAAAGCTGTGGCATTTAGGGACACAGGGGCTAGTGTCACCATGGTGGCAGGGAAACTAGTCCCCCTCACCAGCTTTTACCTGAGTTTAAATACCAGGTGACCAACATTGATGGTGTCAGAACAGATCACCCCATGGCCATAGTCAATCTCACCTGGGAGGGGGTCACAGGCCCAAAAAGAGTGGCAGTGTCCCCAACCTTACCTGTAGATTGCCTGATGGGCAATGATCTGGAAATTTCAGCCTGGGCTGAAAGTGAACACCAAACCCATCTGAGGATGTTGGGTGTCCCTGTAAAGGTTAGTGGGGCTGTGATGGCCACAGCCCCAGCCCAAGATTTTGGAGAGATGGAGAGATGGAGCCTGGAAGAATGGCCCACTCTCCCCCAGAAGAGAGCACAAGGGTTGAAGAAAAGTCTTCTTCCCTCCAGACAGTAGGTAAGGGTCAGCCTCCTCAGGGAACTGACCCTCCCCCTAGTGAAGGAACTGCCACAGAGGTAGTCAGGCCTGGCCTGGCCCCACCCCTGATGGCAGAGCACCCTTCCAAGGTGGTACCCAGTCTGGAGCAGGTAAACTGCCCCTCTCTACCCTGCCTCAGTCAGCCCAGGGCAGAGGTCAGGGAGGTCAGTGGACCCCCCAGGGCCCCCTGTCCAGAGGAACCCCCCCATCAGCAGATTAGGGGCACCCAGTCTAGTAGCCCTAGCCAGGTGAAAATTCCTCAACCCACTGAGGGATCCCCCATACCTTTATGTAGGGACCTCCCCCAGAAGGACTCTGTTAGGCAAGGGCAAACCTGGGACCAAAAGGTTCCAAACATGCCATGTCCCTCCAGTGTTCCATCCAAAGGGACCCAACCCCCAGCTGTAGGCAGTCAAAGGTTGACCCTTAGAGCAAAGTGCAACTCAGTCATGGAAAGACAGGCATACATGGTGACCAGTGATCTGAGGAAGCTGAGGCCAACCTTCCTAGGGCCTCACTTCCCTACTCAGACACCCCACCAGCCTTGTACTTTACCAAAGCACACCAGAGGTAGTGATTCCCCATGGTGGAGACCCTCTCATACCCTTAGGGTGAGGGATTGCTTAGGGGACCATAAGACAGGGGGCAACCATGCTAGTGCAGGTGCTTCCTTATATGGCCACTTAATCAATAAAGGCTCAACCGGTCAAGGTTAGCCTTATCTCCTTTCGTTTGGGGGGGGGGTTATGTAGGAAGGTGGAATCTGACTATATGGTTGCCCCCACTTTTTTCCTGGTGTTTTGCTGGTTTATGACTTAGTTGGACTGGGACCCTGCTATTCAGGGCCCCAGTCTATCTGCTCTCTCTAAATGACATGGAGTGCACTCTAGGTGCACTAGTGATTGGATACTGTGGTGCCTTATGAGTCCCTAGTATATGGTACCTTAGGTACCAAGGGCATAGGTACTTCACAGGCCTACCAGGGGCTGCAGCATGTATTATGCCACCCCTGGGAAGCAGTCTAAATCTGACACCACAGGCCTGCTACTGCAGCCTGGGTGAGGTGATGCTAGCACTCCTCACTGAGATATAGGTTTCCTATATCTCTCCTGCACACACATATAAACCTATCAGTCACCCCTAAGGCAGGCCCTATCAATCCTGAGGGCAGGGTGCTTGGCTTCTATGTGAGGGGGTGCCTCTGCCTGAGCAGGGCCCCTCTGCAGCTCTCAGGGTCTATTCTCTGGTGCTGTTTGTGGATGCGGTTAAACCATATACTATTAAGTGCATTATATCCTCGCGGTAAATGCTAACTTTGGAATGGCTGCATCAAAACATGTCGTGTTTGGTGTCAAACATCTTGGAATACTACCCCCCGCCAATCTTGGCGGCGGGGGTAGCATTCCACCCTTCTAGAGGGATAAGACATGTACCTGCTGTGGAAACGCGGTAGAATCCTAAAGAGCCCTGGCATCACAAAATGGATGCCACCAGTCACAGACACTGGGCTGCCCTCCTGCTGATGACCGAAACTCGCAGTGGAGGAAGCCCAACAATAGGCATCCTGTCACAGGGAGGTGTAACCACCTCCCAGACAGGGTTTAGTGTATTGGGGCTGGGTGGGTGCACTCTTAGAGTGCTTTGAAGTCCTGCACTGGGGGAGCAGAAGGCTCCTCTGTGCATATGCCAGTTCAAACCGGCTCAGGGGCTACCTGCCCCTGCTCTGGCGCGATACTGGACAAAGGGAAGTGGGTGTAGCCACCCCCTCCCTTGACCCTCCCATAGGTGGGGTCATAGAGCTAGTCCATCCCCTCTTTTCAGTATAAGAAGGGGAACCCTTGAACTTGCTAGTTAGATAACCCCTGGACGACGCTCTACAGAAGAATCCTGGCCCTTCGACGTTCCACTACCTTTGGAAGACAGAAGAATCTCCCTTGGAGTCAAGGAGTGACTGCCCTGCTTGGCAGGCACCAAAAACGACAACGACGGTCGCAAACTACGCCGCTCCCGCCGGAGTCCGAAGTCCCTGCAGCCCAAGAAGTGGATTTCCTGACTTCTCCAAGGCCATCGTGAGTCCCCAGCGAAGCTGAGGCAAGTGGACCCCACGAGTGACGAGGAACCGCGACCCCTGGGTACCGTGCACTATTGTCGAGTGCAACCCCTTCACAACGTTCTACGAACTTGTGCTTTGGACCACGTGTGGTCCCGACCTCCAGCAGGAATCCCTCCGAAGATCAGAGGCCTACACCGTCCCGAGTGACCGTGGGCCCCTGTTGAGTGATTCCGCCCGAGGTGTCTTCGCGATCCCTTGCCCGCCGGCTTGTGGGTCCCCAGAAGACTTCTTAAAGAAACCAAAGGGCTCCCCTGGTTGCTCCAGGCCTGCCCTGACTTACCCTCGCTGGGTGAGTCCCTCAGACCTTGCTGGTCTGCGCCATCGACTTTTCTTCATCTCCCCGAGACTTGCTGCTGCCAAGGCTTGTTGGCTCCAATCGAGTTGCCGACACCGCAGTCAGCTGCAGACGTCGAGGGACCCACCGAATCCAGCTCCTGGTCGTCGTCGACACCTCCTGGACCACGTGGCTGAAGAGTCAAGGCACCCGCAACCGACCTGAAGCGACCGACGACGGTGGGCATCCATCTTCCTTGCCCCGGGTCACTGCCAAGTGACTTTGAACACTGTCCCCTCTGCTTTCAGGTCATCCTTCTTCAGAATCCAGGCTTGGATTCCACCGGACACTTCTTCAGCTCCCGCAAGCAGCAAGTCTTCTTTGTTCGCCATTGAAAACGACGCCGCGACCCGACACCAAAGGACACCTATGCACCCGGCTTCCCTGGGTGAGGTAACTCCAGCACTACGGTGCTCCTGTGGGTGTGGGCCCTAGAACTACTTACCCTGTAAGTGACTTGCTTGTAGGTTCTCCCGAAGTATCCTAAAACTCTTTATTTCCAACCGCGACTTGCCCCATTG
The DNA here is from genome assembly GCA_963921515.1 of Calotriton arnoldi. Classification (NCBI taxonomy): domain Eukaryota; kingdom Metazoa; phylum Chordata; class Amphibia; order Caudata; family Salamandridae; genus Calotriton; species Calotriton arnoldi. The sequence continues at coordinate 39,669 of CAWUFW010020217.1, forward strand.
AAGTTAACGGCGATCCGCGCCTGTGTATCCACACTGCACGCGTCCCCCGTGGGTCCTTTACTTACCTGCCTTGGGTGGTTTCGTGAGGCCCCTGCACTTCTGAAGGCCCTAGGCCTTGTCTCCCTGCAAGTCGTTGTCCCTAAGTCTCTTACTTAGTATATGGTCTGGTACGCCCCTAGGGCCCCAGCCATATTTTGTGCTTAACTTATTGTGAAACGTTGATTTGTGCATATGTTTGTCTTCTAATCTCATAAAGAGATTAGTAGAGAGTTATTTAGAAATAAATACATATATATTTGATATATATACCTGTGTGGTGTCTTTTCATTTGGTGATTCAAGAGATTATATGGTAAAACAAGCTGCTTTACATTCCTCCGAGACTTAGCCTGAAGGCTGCTCTCCACAGCTACCACTAGGATAGCTTTCTTTAAAAGGTTGTCTTAAACCTATCTACCATAAGAGTCGATTTGCCCTGGTGCAAGGTGTCCACTTTAATTAGTGAACAGCATATACCAGGCCAACTTCTCACAGGAACCCCCTAAACTTCTGAGGTATTACCAACCTCTTGGTGGCTCCAGGGGCTGGATCTCTACCCTCAGAATATAGGAGTCCCTCATCCCAATAAACTTTATGGGACCCACTAGCACTCCCAGCAGCCTCAGCAGCAGCCTGCTGTCTGAGGGGTTCAAGAGAGGGGCAGCACTGTTGCTCCTTACTCAGATCTTCCCTAGAAGGGCCCCCTGCCCCCAAGAACTCAACCTGATCAGGCTCAAGTCCCTCTGGGGCAGTTCCTTCTTCAGGATCTGCTTCACCTCCCTCTGGGGGTGAATCTGTGATCTGAGACAGAGGGAAGGCACTGCCTTTACCCTACTGCTCCTCCTCTTGGGAAGCATCTGGTCCATTGTTCCAGGATCCAGAGCTGGTTCAGTGTTATGCATTCTTGCTTGTGACCTGGTCACAGCAAATACCTCTGCAGGGATGCCCAACATCTCAGCATGAGTCCATAACTCTACTTCAGACCAGGCTGAAGTCTCTAGATCATTGCCCAATAGACATTCTACAGGGAGGTCTGCACTGACTACAACCTTCTTGAGGCCAGTTACCCCTCCCCAGGAGAAATTCACAACTGCCAGACTATGGTTGGTCCTGACATTGTTTGCATTGGTCACCTGGTACATTTCGCCCAGGATGATCTGTCCAGGGTCCACAAGATCCTCTGCCACCATGGTGACACTAGCACCTGTGTCCCTAAATGCCAAAGCCTGTTTGCCATTTATTACAGGCTGCTGTTTGTATTTGCCCAGATCACTGGGGCTTATTAGGAAGGACATATCAAGGTCTCCATCACAAATCAGCATTGCCTGAGTGGGCACTCTGACTAGGTCAGAGTCCACTTCAGAGCCCAGGGTCAACCCTACTACACCCTTATTCTGAGTACCACCTCCACCAGTAGCTGAGCTAGGGGGAACAGTTGCCTTAGGGGCAGGAGTGGTGGTGGTTTGGTCTTTGGACTTGTTGCAATCAGAAGTCCAGTGCCCTTTCTGTTTACAGAATTTGCACCAGGGCTTCTTTTGGCCTTTTCCCTTGTTGGATTGTGACTCCCCACCAGATGCAGATTTTTGGGGGCCTTGTGAAGACTTCTGGTCTTTTGACTTATCCCCACCTTTCTCAGAGCCCTTAGGATCTTGCTTCTTGGTGTCACCCCCTTGGTTCTGGGGTTTCTGCCTTACCCTGGTTCTGACCCATTTGTCTGCCTTCTTTCCCAATTCTTGGGGCGAGGTCAGATCTGAGTCCACCAGGTATTGATGCAACAACTGGTTCTGGCAATTATTAAGGATCTGTTCTCTCATCATCAGATTATACAATCCCTTGAAATCAGTAACCCTACTGCCAACCAGCCACCCCTCCAGAGCCTTGGTTGCACAATCTACAAAGTCAGTCCAGTCCTGAGTCTGTGCCTTCTGGGTGTCTCTGAACTTCAACCTGTACTGCTCAGTGGTTAAGCCAAACCCATCTATCAGTGCACTCTTCAGGACTTCATAATCATCAGCATCCTCTTCTCTAACAGTGAGGAGCTTGTCTCTACCTTTGTCTGAAAAGGAGAGCCACAAGATTGCTGCCCATTGCTTTTGGGGGACCTGCTGTACTCTACAGGCCCTCTCCATAGCAGTTATCCACTTGTGGATATCATCCCCACTCTGGTAGGGAGGAACAACCTTGCTCAGGTTCCTATGGTCTGGGATAGATTCTCTGCCTCTAGGGACACTGTTGCTGCCACCAAGGGGTTCTAACCCCTCTCTTCTAGAAGCTCTCTGGATCTCCAGGGCTTCTCTATCCAGTGCCAACTGCTTGGTTCTGAGGGCAACTCTTGCTTCCTCATACTGCAGCAGTTTGCACATTCTGTCAGAGGAGCTCTCTCTTATGGGAAAGTATGAGTTCCTCTGCTGGACAAATTCTCTGCCAGAGTGATAAGAGTGGTCAGATTCCCTGGAAGGGGACCTATGCCTCTCATCCACTCTGTCAGTTCTCTTAGGGAGAATTCCTCTGTCCTTTTCAGGCCCCTTGGAGCCTGGCCCTTCAATAACAGAGTCTTGGTCATTCTGATTTTCATCATCTGACCCAGACACTGTAATTGACCCACCCCCTGATTCAGACCCATTAGCTCCTAGAGCCAATCTAAGATCATCTGCTGTCAGCAGATCTATCAGGTGTAGTGTGGAGGGACTCTGTCCTAGCTTCAGGTGTCTTTCAACACACATGGCTCTCAAGTCAGAGAAAGCCATGTCCTTATACTGAGGCTGAGTGGATCCACTGGTTCCACCCTTTAAGGACATTCTAGTGTTGTGCAGTGTTGTACTACCTACACTAGTTTGTGGCCTACTGATACTAGCTTGAGCTGTAGAAAGGGTGTGCTATCCCTTGGCACACAGCTCTAAGTTCAGTAGAACGTATTGATACTAAGCTTGACTTTATATGTACCTTAAGTACCTATAGTGGTTTTCAGTTAGTAATTCAAATAGAGATTTTCTGGTAAAACAATAGCAAGCTGGAATCCCACACGCTGCCCACCAATGTGAGAAGTTGGCCTGGTATATGCTGTTCACTAATTAAAGTGGACACCTTGCACCAGTACAATTCGACTCTTATGGTAGATAGGTTTAAGACAACCTTTAAAGAAAGCTATCCTAGTGGTAGCTGTGGAGAGCAGCCTTCAGGCTAAGTCTTGAAGGAATGTAAAGCAGCTTGTTTTACCACACAATCTCTTGAATCACCAAATGAAAAGACACCACACAGGTATATATATCAAATATATATGTATTTATTACTAACAACTCTCTACTAATCTCTTTATGAGATTAGAAGTCAAGGACATATGCACAAATCAACGTTTCACAATAAATTAAGCACAAATATGGCTGGGGCCCTAGGGGCGTACCAGACCATATACTAAAAAAGAGACTTAGAAACAACGACTTGCAGAGAGACAAGGCCTAGGGCCCTCAGAAGTGATTGGGCCTCACGAAACCACCCAAGGCAGGTAAGTAAAGGACCCACGGGGGACGCGTGCAGTGTGGATACACAGGCGCGAATTGCCGTTGACTTCAATGGGGCAAGTCGCGGTTGGAAATTAAGAGTTTTAGGATACTTCGGGAGAACCTACAAGCAAGTCACTTACAGGGTAAGTAGTTCTAGGGCCAACACCCACAGGAGCACCGTAGTGCTGGAGCTACCTCACCCAGGGAAGCCGGGTGCATAGGTGTCCTTTGGTGTCGGGTCGCGGTGTCGTTTTCAATAGAGGACTATGAAGACTTGGTGCTTGTGAAGTCCGAAGAAGTGTCCGGTGGAATCCAAGCCTGGATTCAGAAGATGGAAGACCTGAAAGCAGAGGGGACAGTGTTCAAAGTCACTTGGCAGTGACTCGGGGCAAGGGAGATGGATGCCCACCGTCGTCGCAAGATTCAGGTCGTTCGCGGGTGCCTTGACTCTTCAGCCACGAGGTCCAGGAGGCGTCGACGATGACCAGGAGCTGGATTCGGCGTGTCCCACGATGTCTGCAGCTTACTGCGGTGTCGGCGACTCGATTGGAGCCAACAAGCCTTGGTAACAGCAAGTCTCGGGGAAAGTGTAAAAAGGCAATGGCGCAGACCAGCAAGGTCTGAGGGACTCACCCAGCGAGGGTAAGTCAGGGCAGGCCTGGAGCAACCAGGGGAGCCCTTTAGTTCTGTAGGAAAGCCTTCAGGGGACCCACAAGCCGGCTGGCAAGGGATCTCGAAGACACCTCGGGAGGATTCGCTCAACAGGGGCCCACGGTCACTCGGGACGTGGTAGGCCTCTGATCTTCGGAGGGATTCCTGCTGGAGGCTAGGACCACGCGTGGTCCAAAGCACAAGTTCGTAGAATGTTGTGGAGGGGTTGCACTCGACAATAGTGCACAGTACCCAGGGGTCGCGGTTCCTCGTCACTCTTGGGGTCCACTGGCCTCAGCTTCGCTGGGGACTCACGATGGCCTTTGGGAAGTCAGGAAATCCACTTCTTGGGCTGCAGGGACTTCGGACTCCGGCGGGAGCAGCGTAATTTGCGACCGTCGTTTGTAGTTTTTGGTGCCTGCCAAGCAGGGGAGTCACTCCTTGACTCCAAGGGAGATTCTTCAGTCTTCCAAAGGTAGTGGAACGTCGAAGGTCCAGGATTCTTCTTCAGAGCGTCGTCCAGGGATATCTAGGGTGCAATGCACAGGTTCCCCCTCTTATACTAAAAGAAAGGGAGGGACTAGCTCTATGACCCCACCTATGGGAGGGTCAGGGGAGTGGGTGGCTACACCCACTTCCCTTTGTCCAGTATCGCGCCAGAGCAGGGGCAGGTAGCCCCTGAGCCGGTTTGAACTGGCATATGCACAGAGGAGCCTTCTGCTCTCCCAGTGCAGGACTTCAAAGCACTCTAAGAGTGCACCTACCCAGCCCCAATACACTAAACCCTGTCTGGGAGGTGGTTACACCTCCCTGTGACAGGATGCCTATTGTTGGGCTTCCTCCACTGCGAGTTTCGGTCATCAGCAGGAGGGCAGCCCAGTGTCTGTGACTGGTGGCATCCATTTTGTGATGCCAGGGCTCTTCAGGATTCTACTGCATTTCCACAGTAGGTACATGTCTATCCCTCTAGAAGGGTGGAATGCTACCCCCGCCGCCAGGACTGGCGGGGGGGGGTAGTATTCCAAGGTGTTTGACACCAAACACGACAGGTTTGGATGCAGCCATTCCAAAGTTAGCATTTTACCGCGAGGATATAATGCACTTAAGAGTATATGGTTTAACCGCATCCACAAACAGCCCCAGAGAATGGACTCTGAGAGCTGCAGAGGGGCCCTGCTCAGGCAGAGGCACCCTCTCACATAGGAACCAAGCACCCTACCCTCAGGAGTGATAGGGCCTGCCTTAGGGGTGACTGATAGGTTTAAATGTGTGTGCAGGAGAGATATAGGAAACCTATATCTCAGTGAGGGGTGCTAGCACCACCTCACCCAGGCTGCAGTAGCAGGCCTGTGGTGTCAGATTTAGTCTGCTTCCCAGGGGTGGCATAATACATGCTTCAGCCCCTGGTAGGCCTGTGAAGTACCTAGGCCCTTGGTACCTAAGGTACCATATACTAGGGACTCATAAGGTACCACAGTATCCAATCACTAGTGCACCTAGAGTGCACTCCAAGTCATTTAGAGAGAACAGAGAGGCTGGGGCCCTGATTAGCAGGGACCCAGCCAGACTATAGCCAGAAACCAGTCTTTTTCCTGAAGGTGGTCGGATCATTTTAACCCACCGAAACGCGTTGCGCTGGTTCTACAAAGGCACTAAATCAACCCTATCTTGGCCAAACAAGAGACTGTACAAAATAGTTGTTTGACCAATGAATTTCTTTATGATTAGTGTGTAACAATGACAAAAAATTTATGTCTATGATATTCTCCCATGTTAATTTATTGTGATTTTTGTAACAATGTGTATAATCTTTGTGACATTTTGATGTGGCTCTCTATTTAGAGAGTTATTTTATCTTGAAATAATCCATGTTTTTATTATATGCACTCTTTATATTACTTTTTTAACTGATTTTACAGAATAAACATTCATATATTGGATTTTTGCAAACGGTCAGCACTCTTTGGTGATATTGGTATGCTTGGATGAATGGTGTATGATTTATTATTGGTTTGTCCAAATACACACAAAGGGAATTGTTGTTTTTGATTATATGCATCCGGACTGCGCCTGGACCTCTGGTCCTCACAATGGGTAAAAGACATTAGTGATCAGATTCCCCAGAGATTTGCTATTAAAGCTTAGTGGTAGAGCGGAGACCCCCCTCCTTGCACTGTGTTCCCCTTCCTGGACCTTTATGAGCAGCAGCAATGTGACTGCTCCTCATGTGGATTCCATATGATTCATCCTCAAAAGGATCATCCTCAAAAGAGAGTCCGGATAAAAATGACCTCTACACCTGATATAACCACAAGGCACGCTGTCCCTATTTTTGAGGAGAAACTTCCTCATAAATTTGCGTTCACTCATAAAGCACAAATTGGAATTCATTGTTTTCTTAGCATCATGGGAATCTGATTGGGTCTTTATTGCTGAAACCTGGGCCTGATTTGGTGGATGCCATTCAAACAAATTATTCAATAATGAGAGTGTACGGGGACTGTTGGCCGGGTGGGGGTCAGGCCATAGTGTTTAAATCACATTTTAAATGTCTGATGGAATATGGATTTATTCTAAAAACATGCAAAGCTCTCTATTTCAAACTTATTCTATCAGCCACTTTCTCATTTGTAGGCTTGCTGATATATAGACCCCAGGACCCAGATCCCCTTTTTTAAAGGAGCTTAAACATCTATTAGAACCTTTTGTAGCTAATAAATACCTGACCATCATAGACAATTTTAATTTCCATCTTGAAGAGACTGACCACCAAGATTCACTGTCACTTACAGAAGTCCTTTCGAGTCTGGGAATGACGCAACTAGTATCTGCCCCTACTCATAAGGCAGGTCACACACTAGACGGTATTTTTACTAATGATATTAGACTGTCCTATCAATCAGTCATCCTCGTTAGCTGGTCTGACCACAGTGCAGTAGCTTTTTCTTTTACATCCTCGTCCTCAGTCAGTCAACTCTTTTGAACCACGATCATGTCAAGAAGTTGGAAGGGGATATTTGCCGAAGCTCTGTCAAAAACTTTAGACAGCATACCCATTCAAATCTCAGAGGACATTAATAAAGGGGCGGAGGCATTTGCAGAGTGGCTGGAGAAGGCAGCCAATAAAATAGCCCCCCCTTAGGGTAGTCACGCAAAAAAGACTCTCTCCATCAGCCCCTTGGTACAATGACAGACTCAGGACGCTCAAACACGCATGTCGCCGACTAGAGCGTATATGGAGGAAAAACCAGGAAGAGCAAGAAAAAATCATTTATAGAGATCATATCAAGGAATATAAACTAGCTTTGATTGAGGAAAAATCCAAAAACTGCACTCAAAAAATTAGAAATGCCACATCTGCCGGAGAACTCTTTAGGTTGGTGCCTTCACCCCCCCCCCCCTCCGGGCACTGGAGAGCCTGAGGGCACACAACTGTTTTGCAACCAGCTAGCAAATTTCTTCCAATCTAAGATTGTAGATATCCATAAAGGATTAGAAGCAGCCTCTAACACACCCATGCAGCCAACCCAACCAGAAGGCCTCAACTGACATCTCAAAAGACTTCCGTTCAAACAGACCAAAAGACCAAAGTAATGTCTGTCTTCCTATTTCTTACCTGTAAGATGGTGGAACAATACCTTCTCAACACTAAATCAGAGTCACCCCTTGAAGCCTGCCTGCCAGCAGTTCTTCACCTGCCAGCTAGCACTATAGCCCATCGTCTTTCCAATTTAATGAACCAAGCGATCACCTTTGGATCTTACCCCCGGAGATGGAAGGAGGCAATTATTAGGCCCCTTCTAAACAAATCTAACTTGGACAGTATGGACTGTAAAAACTATTGCCCGATTTCTATGCATTCCTGCCCAGCAAAGATCCTAGAGAAGCATCTCAATATCCATCTGCTGGAATTGGCAGAACAACAGGGATGGCAGGACAACTCTCAGTTCGGTTTCAGGAAACATCATGGAATGGAAATCACACTGATCTCAGCCACAGACAGCATTAGGCGTCTAGTGGATGAAGGACAAGGTGCTCCTTGATCCATCAGCAGCATTTGACACCATCTCGCCTTTGCTGCTGATGGAACGTCTCCAAGATCTGGGTATCACTCATCAACCCCTGGCCCTGCTGTCCTCCTTCCTTACGGATCGTTCACAAAGGGTGAAGTTACAGCACTTTTACTCAGAGGTTTTTTTCCCTGCCATGTGGAGTGCGCAGGGCTCCTGGCTGAGCCCCACGCTCTTTAATCTTCATGTGGGCTGAAGGGAGTGTTTTATGCTGACAATACACAGATTATTGTGTCTATCCCCAAGCATCCATGTTCCATAGCAGATAATTTCTCGCTATGTATGTCGGCAGTGGCAGAATGGATGGGCCCGAAACTTTCTAAAACTTAATGGGGAAAAAACCGAGGTGCTGCTCTTTGGTTCAGGACCATCGAGCAGGAAAAACAGCCGGTGGCCAGATACACTAGGAACCTGCACCACCCCCGGGAAGAAGGCCAAGTACATCAGAGTTCTCCTAGATACAGAAATCAATGGTAATGCCCAGGCTAATCGCACAGTGGCAACTTGCATCTGGATCATAAGGATGCTTCGGAAAATCTTCCCCCTTATTCAGCAGTCAACATGTAAGCAGGTCGCCCTTGCTCTAATCATATCCAGACTGGATTATTGTAACTCACTTTACCTAGACTCCAACACGAGCAGCCAGCACAGACTCCAAGTGGTACAAAATGCGCTTGCCAGATTAATTCTCGATATTCCTAGGTGCCAGTCTGCCGCCAGGGGACTAGAGGCCTTACATTGGCTTCCTATTAGAAAGCGCATTATTTTTAAATCACTCTGCATTGCGCATAAGCCTCTTTTCATCCCCAGCCTGTCAAGAATCAAAAAAATGTTTTGCTGGTATCGTCCAGGAAGAAACTTACGATCAGTGCATCAAAATCAGCTCATGGTGCCTAGAACCAAAAGAAGAAATGGGATGACAGAGCATTCTCAACTGCGGTAAGCAGACTCTGGAACTCCCTCCCGCAAAGCCTGAGGGCTATCCCTGAGTTGATCCCTTTCAGGAAAGCACTCAAAACCTGGCTGCATTCATTATAGACAATTCTTCCTGAACACCTATAGGTGAACCATGGTTCGCCGGACGGTCATCTACAGCGTCTTGATGCCTTCGGGTAATTGTTGCGCTCTACAAATACAAATTCATTCACATACTTATCCTCTGGCAAGGTACTGCAGAGACATGCCACACATTCTGTGATTGGGTCAACACTCTCAACCCATACCTGAGGTTCACGAAAAACATTTCAGCCAAGAGCCTACCGTTTTTGGATTTGTTGATATCTCTCCGAGATGGGAGGCTGCACACGACAACATACAAGAAACCTACGGATTGCAATAGCTTGCTTAGGTACAACAGCCACCATCCCAAACATCTTAGAGACAATTTACCCTTTGGAAAATTCTTGCGACTATGCCGTAATTGTAGTTCCATAGATGATTTCAAACTACAGCACGCAGAGGCCCTGAATACGAATCTGGTAGCACGCAGATACCCCCCCCCCCCCTCACGGGGTAAAGACAGCTTGCAAAAGAGTGAGAAACAATAACAGAGCAGCACTACTGGAACCGCGCACACAACCTGAAAGTGAAACCTTGACTTGTATTACATCATTCACTCCCAACTCCAACCAAATACAGAAAATTATCAGGAAACATTGGTCGATACTCCATACTGGGTCCCTTACACTCGCTCCAACACATTTTGCCTTCAAACGAACAAATAACCTCTGAGACACAATTGTACATACTAGGCCCAAAACCAACACAACAGTACCCCAGCGATCCCTCTGGGGCCTCCCCCCTGTGACTGGCTACTATTCCTGCGGATCATGCTGTGTCTGCACATTGACTAAACATTCAAAAGAGATCCATCTCAGCCCCACATTTACCTGTACCCAGAAATCTCATACTAATTGCAATACTAAAATTTGCTCTCCTGCCCTTGTCACAAACAATACATAGGCATGACGACCAGGGCGGTCAAAACCAGGATCATTGAACAGCGGAGAAATGTAAGCTGCAGGAAAATAACAACAAAGATGAGTACCCACTACATGGAGTCAGGTAACACACATGACGATCTACACTGGACTATCCTTGAGGCCCACACACAAATACACAGGCATGCCCTATTCAGCAAAGAACAAGGGATTTTCCATCTATCTATACATCTAACAGGGCTAAAAGACGAGATACCTTGGGGTGAGGTGACTATATAAACTGTGACTGCATACTAGCCCCTCACAACCACCCCCCTCTTGTGATGCGAATCTCTACATGACTTTTCAGCCTTTCGGCAACCGGCCACCAATCGCTACCACACATGCACTTCAACATCACGTCCAGTAGGGTACACACTGATGATGTTGTACTAGGTATTATATGCTTGAATTCCCTTTGGTTACTCCTGACTACTTGACACCCCTTGTCTACCCCCCACCTTTGAGCAAATGCCAGCAATGTGTGACTCCCCATCCCGCTGCTTAAGCAGTAACCTCCCCCCCTTTTTTTGCCAAGTGCTGTGAAATATATTCTGCAAGCCTGTCAATCTCAACAACACAATTATTTGCGGGGATAACCCCCATGATAAATTCGACCTTTGGAACTATATGCTGGGGCACTCACTGTATACGTGCCTTTTATCATATGCAGGTGGGTTTAAGTCCATCCCACCCACCCTGAAACTACTCAGGCCATGCGCTCTACACGTGATCAGCAAAGCCTGTCTCCTTGCCTTTTTATCAAATGCCAGTGGATGCAAGTCCAACCGAGACAGTGCGCTCCCTACATGATTCACTAGACCTTCCCCGGGGGTTCCCCAGCCAGAAAACCAACCTTTCAGGCAGCATGTCAAAAAACGCATATTAACTACGTTAACCATTACAATCTTTGCTGTCACTGATGACTCGCTGGGTGCCTCTCTACATCCAAGATGGCGCTCAATATGGTACTCATCAATTTGTATCTCCAGCTTCCGGTCTCTTTGGACCGGAAGTCCCTTTGTAAAAAACTTGCACGCCCTGGGAGAATCACTCCCGTATTGGTGGAACGAGGGGTAGGTTGGCGGCTAGAAGCTAACACCAACAACTGTAAGTAATCTGTTTTTCCTCCCACTTTGATTACGCCTAAAACCGAACGCTAACCTAAGCTCCGACATTGGCAGGACCTTTGCAAAATTTGCCGCATTTTATTTGACTTTCTAATTAGGACTTTCAGTATGCCAGTCAGTGTCTGGTCTGGCCCACGCATCTGGGGTACCTCATCCCCCGTGATTTGGTAAGTCCCGTCCATGGGACCATCATGCGGTTGCCTTCATTTACTCTTTGCATTTGCATATGGCCAGGTCTAAACTGGGGTGGCATGGTAAGCAAAAGAATGATGGATTTAACCCAGATCTCTTGACTGGGGGTGAATGTTTTGATTTGGTCTGCATTCCGTCCATCAATTGTGTGTCTTTTGCTTCCTCGCCCTAAGTGCGCCGGGTATGCCCAGACGTGGGTCCCGGGCTCACTGTGCCACTGGAATCAAGCTATTCTGGCTGAAGAGGGGTGAAACCCCGAAACCGGTCCTAGGATGCTTGTTTCTGGTCCAGGGAGGCCTGGCTTGGCAGTTCTGGCTGGACTGTTCCCATGAGGCACAGGGTCAAGACTGATTTGCATATGGCCAGGTCTAAACTGGGGTGGCATGGTGAGCAAAAGAATGATGGATTTAACCCAGATCTCTTGACTGGGGGTGAATGTTTTGATTTGTTCTGCATTCCGTCCATCAATTGTGTGTCTTTTGCTTCCTCGCCCTAAGTGCGCTGGGTATGCCCAGACGTGGGTCCCGGGCTCACTGTGCCACTGGAATCAAGCTATTCTGGCTGAAGAGGGGTGAAACCCCGAAACCGGTCCTAGGAATTGTTTCTGGTCCAGGGAGGACCTGGCTTGGCAGTTCAGGCTGGACTGTTCCCATGAGGCACAGGGTCAAGACTGATTTGCATATGGCCAGGTCTAAACTGGGGTGGCATGGTGAGCAAAAGAATGATGGATTTAACCCAGATCTCTTGACTGGGGGTGAATGTTTTGATTTGTTCTACATTCCGTCCATCAATTGTGTGTCTTTTGCTTCATTTACTATTGAGCATATGCTACGTGTTGTGTGATATGTGTGACTGGCCAACATAGTATTTTTAATTACTGGGGTGGATTTTTCTACACCTATGACGCATTAATGGTGATAACGACCTGCATGCTTGTATTACTGGCTTACTTTGTGTTTTTTAATTACTGTGGTTTATATCCCACACCTGCATTGATGGGGATAGCTGCACGCATGCCTCTGTTTGCAAATGGTACAGCATGATGATACTGTATTTTAACATTCTGTTCTTTCATTACCTCTTCCCTCTCTAGGTCTTCCCCCAGAAGGTATTGGTGTGATTTATTTAGGGTATGGTACTATCTACACACAGTGGTTTGCCATCCCCACACGAGTAGATAAGGATTCTTTGTCTTGATGAAATGCCATGATCTTTTAGTCAGTAATAGGCATGAAACATGTTGACACTCTATTTCCTTATAAACACAACCTAGTACTGGAGTGGACCATTATATCCATCTCTCGCCTGACTCCACATTTTTGCACATAAAAAAGGAACCCAGTGATTAAATAGCGTTTTGGGTTCTTTTAGTTATTTTTACTGCACATTTTTTCCAATCTACTCACACACTCCACCACCATACCTCACTCTTCACATTGGCAAAAACAAAAAGAACTCCTGCAAAGAGCCCCCTTGCGGCGTCCGTTGGGCATTGCAGCGCCGGCCCAACGAGGAGCTGCCGATGATGAAGCATGACACCCCTCGGGTGTGTGAGGGCCCTTGCTCCTAAGGGAGCACTCCCCCACCTGCCTCCTGGTAGACCTTGACTCCTTGACAGGAACTGCATACCCTTTTTTATAAATAAAAAGTACACCACTAGATGAGATCCTGATGGCAATTTATACATCTTAATTATTTCAGCTAACACATTTAATTTATTCAGCAGACAAGCCTGTGTGCGGCATTGCTGCCAGTGGAAGTAACTCCAATCACAGCTGTAAGGGACGTGTTTTCTTAAAAATTAATAGCCTTCAAAGACTTGTAGGTAATTATCTTCATGCTCAGGGAGGTGGGTTCAATCTACAGCTTCTCAACAAAGCAGTAGGGGGACTCAGAAAAATCTGTAAAACTGTCAGCCTGTCCCCTAAATCAGTAGGGTTAGCTAGCATGACTCAAGTGTAACATGAACACTGAAAATGTGGCAGCCAACTGGGCGTAATGACGAAGCTTGAGCCTGAACATTGAACACCTGGCAGCCAGCTGAGCCTAGAGGTGGGTGAACCGAACCAGAGCCCAGTCAATGGTCTTGCTCGACTCCTAGAGCCTGTGCACGAGCCAAGCCCTGAAAATATTTGCAATGTAAATCATACAACAAACATCACATAAAAGTTGATAAAGTCACCTCGAAATTCAAAGTGTATTTCTTCAACATGTGGAAACTTTGACATTAATGCCTCACTTTACAGCACTGCACCAGAAGTACTGATAATTTTTAAACATGAAGTTATAGTGAACTAAGGGCAAGGCAGTTGTCATGTAAACCCCATATGTGGCCCAGACGTTTATAGAGCAACATTATAGTCTATTAAATTAAACACAATAGGTTTTTGTACAACTACTATTCTGAACTCACATATTTGAAAGTGGTTTCTTACGCAATAATGAAGAAAAAGGAGTTTTGGTGAAATAAAATATATGGGTTTAGATCAGAAAAATTACGTAGCGAAGCCACAATTTAGCCAGGTTTTCACTTTATACAAATCAGCTACAAAATAGGTATCTAATTGTCAGTCTTTTTTTATGTTGACGCTTTGTTTTTTCCTCTATGTGCCGTTTTCACATAGTGCAAATTTGATCAGAAGGTACTGGAGTGCATTAAGTGACCAACATTACATTACAGGAAGTCATGTGTATTTTTTAAAGGCACAGGGAGATAGGTGATTTGCCCAGGATCACAGAATGTTCAGCCAACACCAAGACTCAAACCTGGTTCTCCAGGGCAGCTCTGCTCATAAAGCCATATCCTGGGTAGAGGGAGGGTGGCAGGCAGAAGCTGCATGAAAGTTCAGCTTGTTATGGGCTTTAGGTTCCAACAGGACCTTGAGCTAAGCCAGAGTCAGGATCAAGCCTGGCTAGAGCTTTCAGTGGCTCGTCCACCTCTAGGTGGGCGTCATGATGAAGCTTGAGCCTGAACACGCAGGAGCCAGCTAACCCAATTGCTAATGATCGGGTGAGACTTGGCATAGCCTGCCCTCAGATCAGGGCCGGTTCGAGGATTTTTGGGGCCCTGAGCCGAAAGGGAAGGTGCGAGGACCCTCTAATTTGCATACATGACATATTCAGGGCTCCAGAAGCTGCTTTGTTCAGACTTCTCTTGGACCACAGCTCCTCCTCTCAGCCACCAACTAGCACCTCTTTTACAGCCCATTTCGGGCTAAAGGTGTGAGAATTGCTTGGGGGCTGAGAGTTAAAACTGTGTGGCGCTACAGTGCTGGACAATGGGTGTTCTGGAGTCTCTGAATGGGCAGCCGGGAAGGAGGCCTAATTGCAGGACAAACCTGCAAAATGCGTCTCCTTGCAACTGGTACACCATCCCTAAGAGGCCCAGGGAGGGCCCCTCCCCTCCCTCCCATGGGCCCAATTGCAAAGAAATGCCTTTCTTTCAATTTAATAGGCAGGAGAACAAGAGGGCTGGTGGTGTGTTGAACTGGTGCGGGTCCCCATGCTGGTTGTTGTATTGTGGGCCCTTGGCCCACATGCTGGTAAATGATTGACACAGACACCTCAGTAGGGTACTGGAAACTAGCCTCGAGCACGTGCACTCGGGCTCTTTTATTCGCAGGGTCACCTGACTGGTGACACCCGTGTTGGATGGGTGAGGGGGTGAGTGTGTGGGCCAGCCCTCGAGGGAGTGGCTAACAAAAACACTAGACTGTGTCCAGCAGGACACAACATTCCTCCCAAATTTTATTAAAACGAAAAACAACAAACAAGAGTCCAACCTATGGGAAGGAATGAGAAAACAACTAAAAATAACTGAAGTCTCACAGTTCAGAGATGTAGTTCGCAGGACAGCGGTGGACAGGTGCAGCTGGGAGCACCCAGACATCTTGGCACATGTCCATACTTTAACCAGGCATATCTGGACACGAACACGGTGCTGATGAAGTCCGGACCTTTCAGCTTGGCGTCAGTTGAGTGATAGTCCACCTACGTGATGTTCGTCGGTCCAGCGTACTCTTGCTGTGAGGCAATTAGTGTCTTATAGTTCAAAATAGGTGCACCAGGAGCGTAGGTGGAGTCCGTTGTAAACACCTGATGATGATGTCACTTGATCCCTTGACGACAGTCTTGGCATTCTGTGACCTGTTGAAGTCTCGGTTGTATGGCCTGGCTACTTCCTGGAATCCATTGGTGGGGCAAAGTAAAGTCCATCTCTCACGCTTGGGGAGGCCCCTTGGATGAGTTGCCACGGGACTGCATATGGGCTCTGACTTCGGAGCCACCGCCTAGTCACTCGTGCAACTTCAGGGGTGGATGTGCCCTGGTCAGAACATGCTCTCGCTACCAGGACCAGGATGTACGCCAGGTAAACAAATGGTCACTGTGTCTTCAGATCGTCGCTCTGTATAGCAATGGTGCAGGACTCCAGTTGATGCTCCAGGGATGGTAGTGATGCACATGACAAATGATGGAGTGGCTGCCATGAGACGACTTGTACATACAGGTGGTGATGACTGGCAGTGAGTAGGGGTGACTGGCGAACCTTTGCAGTCATGATACTCGTCGGACACTTGGTGCAGCTCTTCTTATTTGGCATGTGTAGGCAAACAGGGATGCCCTTTCCTTTAAGCAGCCGGCGACAGGTGGCTGGACGGTCACTGTGAAGAATGACGTCACCGCACCCCAGTGGCTGTCGTATATTAGAAGGTGCATTCAGGTGATGGTACGAGTGCTCGTTCTGGTCCCCTTTTGTTGACTTCTCCTGCGCACCTGTTGTCGTCTGCTTTCCTGGTATAGGACCTGTCACCGTCCTATATCTCTCCACTCCTTATCTTCTCTGAAATGTGGCGAAAAAGCCACGCAATGCATGTTCTTTCTACACATGCTCTGAAATGTGGCGAAAGGCCACGCAATGCAGGTCGCTTCTACACCTGCTCTGAAATGTGACGAAAGGCCACGCAACGCATGTTCCTTCTACACATGCTCGGAAATATGGCGAAAGGCCACGCAATGCAGGTCGCTTCTACACCTGCTCTGAAATGTGGCGAAAGGCCACGCAAAGCATGTTCCTTCTATACATGCTCTGAAATGTGGCGAAAGGCCACACAATGCAGGTCGCTTCTCACCAGCTCACTCCCCCTCGCAGTAGAATGACGGCCGCTGGGCACCAGACTGTTGGCTGTTGGTAACGAACAGCCTCTTCTCTCCCACCTCAGGTTTGGTCAAGACGGCGGCGCGACCAGCGGAAAACCGTCGTGTTAATGCTATGCGGCCTTCTTGCCCGGTTGTGCCGCGGGTGCTGGCAGCAGGTGCAGGGTGCATTACAATATGGCCCTCCTTTCTCCCAGGAGGAGGGGCAGAACGGCGTCTAGCAGACATGCGGGGTCAGACCCGCTCGTCGCCATTGTTGTATTGTGGGCCCTAGGCCCACATGCTAGTAAATGATTGACACAGACACCTCAGTAGGGTACTGGAAACTAGCCTCGAGCACGTGCACTCGGGCTCTTTTATTCGCAGGGTCACCTGACTGGTGATGCCCGTGTTGGATGGGTGAGGGGGTGAGTGTGTGGGCCAGCCCTCGAGGGAGTGGCTAGCAGAAACACTAGACTGTGTCCAGCAGGACACAACACTGGTGGGCTGAGTGCGAGTCCCTGGCAGCTGCCTACACTGCCCATGCCTAGCGCCGGCCCTGCCTCAGATGTATGCACAGTATGAGGGCAGGGCCTGCACAGAGCCTCATGTCCATCTAAGGCTGACAAAAGACCAGCATTTCACTCGCATGGACAGTAGTTTTATGGTAATATGTTACAATGAAGAAATGTACGTAGGCCAAGGCAGAGGACATCAATAGGGAGGATGCACTAATCAAGTAATAGATTATAACATAATACCACCAAAAACATTGGGACGTGACGTGAGTAAAAACTGGTATTTCTCAACTGAAGTATATTATCTTAAAGCACTCAATACAATATCACTTCAAAAGTAGATTGGAATTGTGGCAACCATTAATTATTATTGATGCCAACATAGGCAGAACTGCCTTGTTAAAAAAGAACAGGGAGGACTTCACACAATATATTCATTGAGAACAAAGTGCAGGCCCTTCCAGAACCTCAAGTCATGAATTTCGTTTAGCCTGGGTAAGGTGTCGACCCTGTGCCCAGCACCAACGGATGGGTGGGTCCTGCTCCGAAGGTGACGGGGCGTTGCTGCTAGGCCTCTGCGCCGTCGTGAAGCCCGAGACCGCGGCCTGCACGCAACCGGCCATGTGCTCAGACGAGCCAATAAGGGATGAGTGTGCGCATGCACGGGAGGTGACGCGGTACGGCCTGAGCGGCCGCACGGTGTGTGACGTCGGTAGGGCTCTCGCGGATCCGCGTACCGAGAACTAGCCTGAATGTCCGCGCGGTGTGTGACGTCGGTAGTGCTGGCGCGGACCCGCGGACAAGCAGTAGCGTGACGACTGCGCGTAGGTATATGACGTCGGTGAGGCAAGCGCGGACTCGCGTACCAGCAGTAGCCTGCCGAGTGTTTGCGCGGTGTGTGACATCGGT
Source organism: Calotriton arnoldi (assembly GCA_963921515.1). NCBI lineage: Eukaryota > Metazoa > Chordata > Amphibia > Caudata > Salamandridae > Calotriton > Calotriton arnoldi. The sequence continues at coordinate 57,789 of CAWUFW010020217.1, forward strand.
AGGGCTCGCGCGGACCCGCGTGCCGAGCGCCTAGCCTGAGGACTGGTTGAGCGCGCGGCGGGGGAGGTGACATTAGTACGAGCCGGGTGGCTCGCGGCACCGTGTAAGGGCACAGTCCAGTCAGGTCGATCCTGCCACCGGTCCGGCCCGGCCCTCTCCGTGTCTGGGGCCCCTTCATCCGTCGCAGCCCCGGGCGGCGGTTCCAAGAGGGGTGAGACAGCCCGTCTAACATAAAGTGAGCGGTAGGGGCAGCTTCAGAGTGAGGAACGCCACGGGGTGGGGGAAGGTGGACAGGCCATCTGTGGGGGCCGTGTGGAGAGAGGGTATCTCCAGATGGAGGCGTGAGAGAGAGGATATGCCCAGATGGAGGCACCATGGAGGGGTGGGAGAGAGAGAGAGGGTATCCCCAGATGGAGGCACAATGGAGGGGTGGGGGAGAGAGAGAGAGAGGGTATCCCCAGATGGAGGCACCATGGAGGGGTGGGGGAGAGAGAGAGAGAGAGTATCCCCAGATGGAGGCACCATGGAGGGGTGGGCGAGAGAGAGGGTATCCCCAGATGGAGGCACAATGGAGGGGTGGGGGAGAGAGAGAGAGGGTATCTCCAGATGGAGGCACCATGGAGGGGTGGGGGAGAGAGAGGGTATCCCCAGATGGAGGCACCATGGAGGGGTGGGGGAGAGAGAGAGAGGGTATCCCCAGATGGAGGCACCATGGAGGGGTGGGAGCGAGAGAGAGGGTATCCCCAGATGGAGGCACAATGGAGGGGTGGGGGAGAGAGAGAGGGTATCCCCAGATGGAGGCACCATGGAGGGGTGGGGAGAGAGAGAGAGAGAGGGTATCCCCAGATGGAGGCACCATGGAGGGGTGGGTGAGAGAGAGGGTATCCCCAGATGAAGGCACAATGGAGGGGTGGGGGAGAGAGAGAGAGGGTATCTCCAGATGGAGGCACCATGGAGGGGTGGGGGAGAGAGAGGGTATCCCCAGATGGAGGCACCATGGAGGGGTGGGGGAGAGAGAGAGAGGGTATCCCCAGATGGAGCCACCATGGAGGGGTGGGGGAGAGAGAGGGTATCTCCAGATGGAGGCACCATGGAGGGGTGGGGGAGAGAGAGGGTATCTCCAGATGGAGGCACCATGGAGGGGTGGGGGAGAGAGAGAGAGAGGGTATCCCCAGATGGAGGCACCATGGAGGGGTGGGGGAGAGAGAGAGAGAGAGGGTATCCCCAGATGGAGGCACCATGGAGGGGTGGGCGAGAGAGAGGGTATCCCCAGATGGAGGCACAATGGAGGGGTGGGGGAGAGAGAGAGAGAGGGTATCTCCAGATGGCGGCACCATGGAGGGGTGGGGGAGAGAGAGAGAGAGGGTATCTCCAGATGGAGGCACCATGGAGGGGTGGGGAGAGAGAGAGAGAGGGTATCCCCAGATGGAGGCACCATGGAGGGGTGGGGGAGAGAGAGGGTATCCCCAGATGGAGGCACCATGGAGGGGTGGGCGAGAGAGAGGGTATCCCCAGATGGAGGCACCATGGAGGGGTGGGGGAGAGAGAGAGGGTATCCCCAGATGGAGGCACCATGGAGGGATCAGAGAGATGGACTCCCCAGATGGAGGCACCATGGAGGGGCGGGAGAGAGAGAGGGCATTACAGGTGGAGGCACCCTCACAGGGATGGGAGAGAGAGTACCCCAGGTGGAGGCACCCTGGGTGGGGCTGGAGAGAGAGAGAGGGCATCCCCAGGTGGAGGCACCCTGGGTGGGGCGGAAGAGAGAGGGTATCCCAGGTGGAAGCACCCACAGAGGGATGGGAGAGAGAGTACCCCAGGTGGAGGCACCCTGGGTGGGGTGGGAGAGAGAGAGAGAGAGGGGGCATCCCCAGGTGGAGGTACCCTGGGTGGGGCGGGAGAGAGAGGGTATCCCAGGTGGAGACACGTTGGAAGGGCGGGAGAGAGGGCATCCCCAGGTGGAGGCACCATGGAGGGGCGGTAGAGAGGGCATCCCCAGGTGGAGGCACCCTTAGAGGGATGGGAGAGAGTTGGAGGCACCCACGGAGGGACGGGAGAGAGCGAGCGTACCACAGATGGAGGCAAGTTGCAGGGAACCTCGAAGGGTCGGGAGAGAGTTCTTCCCCAGGTGGAGGCACCTTCGAGGGGCGGGAGAGCGGGCATCCCCAGGTGGAGACTCCCTTGGATGGGCGGTAGAGATGGTACCCCCAGTAGGAGGTGCCCTTGGATGGGCGGTAGAGAGGGTACCCCCAGTTCGAGGTGCCCTTTGAGGGGCGGTAGAGAGGGTATCCCCAGTTAGAGGTGCCCTGGAGGGGCGGTAGAGAGGGTATCCCCAGGTTGAGGTGCCCTTGGTGGTGCGGTAGAGAGGTTATCCCCCGTTGGAGGTGCCCTTAGAGGGGTGGTAGAGAGGGTATCTGTAGTATTCTGCTTGTGAGGTAATGCATCTTCCCTGCCCTTGTGCTCTATGTGATGTCATTTGGAATGTGAGGAATGTTTGTACTGGTGGGAGAGCAGTTGGAGAAGATGGGCTGAGCAGCCAGGAGGCTGCTCCTGGTGGGGCTTACATTGGAACTTACTAAGATGTAACTTGGAGAATAAACTACCAACTACAAGAGCTGTCTACGAGACTTCTTTGATTATTACACTGGCGACGAGTTGGAAACAATCTACGCGTACTTTATGGATTACAAACGTTAAAATAAGAAGAAACTACAAAGTGACCGCATGAACCTCCTGAAACTTAAAGAAACTTGGCACCCCTGGAGCCCCACCAGTGACCTCCCATCGGTCGCCCACAACTGATGTGCCAGTTTCTACCTTCTGTTTCTACTTGCTGACCTGCTACCTGACAACTGAAATGTACCAGTTTATGAATGCAGATCCTGATGTTTTCCAGTTTTGCCAGCAGTTCTTGCCTGCATGCCAGTTCCGGCTTGCACACAAGTGAAGTGTGCCAGTTCCTGTCACCCACATCTGAAATGTGCGAGTTTCTGCCTGTGTGTCCTGCTGCTTCCCTGTACTGCGAATGGCCTGCCTTGATGCTTAGCTGCCTACCTTCAAAAAATCAAAACCGGGACAAGAAATGTCTACGTCAGTGATCCCTGATCTGCCTCAGAGAGATGAAACCGGAGAAAGAGACCCAGAACCGGAGAAGGAGGGCGAGATAAGGTCGGTGCGTCGCATGCTACTTCAGGTCAGGGGGCTGATTGAGAGGCTCAAGAGGCGAGCTGAAGTGTAAATTGTGTAATTGTATTGTCTACATCGGCGGGAGTGAATGGATACTTGCTGCCATCTACTGGAGGAATGTTATAAAAAACGAAACGGATAGTAACAAGAAACCTGTCACGAGTACCCCAATTGCTATCTACCGTGAATCAAGGCGTTCTGCCTGGCTCGAAAGACAGCTGTGGTTGAAGGCGCAGCCAAGAACTCTCTTCAACAAAGAGAATTGACACGACGGTGATACTAAGGTTACAGGTCAGAAAAGCGGTCTGCAGAGCAAGTAGTGTACTTATAACTTAAAATAAGTTAACTTTAAGCAAGCTTATGCCTGAAGTATTGGTAAATAACTCATCGGTATGCGCATCGGAGGCAAGCTGTGAGAGTGATCGATATAGATCGTGTGACAAGCTGGAATGTGCGGTGAATAATTATTTTTGCAACTGTTAGTGAGAGCACTCTGGATCGACGTGACTGGTGAAGAGAGAAGTTAAGCATCTTTTGAAACTCCGCTTTACCGTTGTTGGGCAGAGAGATCCTTCCCATGGTGCTGTCATCCTCACACTGATGACGTTGTAGAATTTCTGTGGATACTAGCGGAGAGGCTGCATCTTCAGCGTCACACGTCTGGAAATTCCTGTGTCTTTGTTTTTTCCCGACTACCAGCCTCTGACCAGAGAAGGTCTTTGAGCGCGTCATTGCGCAAAGTCACGCAACGTCGAGCAGCCATTTTGTTGCTTCGTTCCCATGGTAACACAACGCAACGGAGCAAAATTAAACCGAGATTAGAAGTTATCTCCAGAGGCTGCCACAAGCAGGTTTACGAGAGAAACACAAACCATGAGTCAATTGCTGGGTGAGTTCCGATCTTTTGCTTTCTGCTTGAATGCTTTGCTGCTAAGGAAGTCCATGTGTTTGTGTGGCGGCAAATAGAGTCAAGATAAAGTTTTTCTTCAATTGTGTGTTCCCTTGGAGATCGCAATACACTCAAATTAACTCCTAAACCGAACCAAAGAGCCCAGGGAGCCTAGTACCTTAATAAGTACAGAATTATCTCTACAGTCTTTAGACAGTTTGCCTTCAAGTTCACTATTATATGTGTCTTGCGCTGTGCCATCAAATGAAAATAAACAGTCAGTTTACCGGAACTTCTATTGATGAAATACCTTTGTGAGAGACGTCGTAAGAATTTGTGTTCAAGACCGTAAGTGTATTTAAAGTCAGTAACTGTATGGAACTCTTGACAACAGTGCCACCTTGTGGACTTTTAAAGTATATCAGCTATGTCAGAGAGCTATGAAACCAGAACAAAGACAGTATGAATTATCAAACCCAGACCTGTACTGCATGAGATGACTGCTAAGTCACTCAGTGATACTGTATATGTGTTGAACTTGGTGATATGTACCAATGTTATGTACATCTGCTTTTAATTTGCAACGTGTTATATTTTAAATTGATACTCTGTATATTATAGGGAGGTGGATTCCCCCTGTGGGAGGTTACTGTGTGTGTTTATAGGGAGGTGGATTCCCCCTGTGGGAGGTTACTGTGTGTGTTTATAGGGAGGTGGATTCCCCCTGTGGGAGGTTACTGTGTGTGTTTATAGGGAGGTGGATTCGGGAGGTTACTGCGTGTGTGCTTTATAGGGAGGTGGATTCCCCCTGTGGGAGGTTACTGTGTGTGTTTATAGGGAGGTGGATTCCCCCTTTGGGAGGTTACTGCGTGTGTGCTTTATAGGGAGGTGGATTCCCCCTTTACAATAATTTGGGAGGTTACTGTGGTGTGTGGTTTATAGGGAGGTGGATTCCCCCCTTGACAATATTATTACTGCATTACTATTATTATTATTACAGCGTTTTATAAAGTTATTGGGACTGCATGGGATTGCAGTATGTGAACAGAGTATTATTGGGAATGCAGTATGTGAACAGAGTATTATTGGGAATGCAGTATGTGAACAGAGTATTATTGCGGGAGTGTGAGTCCCTGATCTTGCAAAAGTGTGCAGTCGGGGTAAGTATATGGCACATTACTGTGCGTGCAGTAGAGGGCGTGTGATATTCCCTGGTCCTGCTATTTGTTTATGTTTAAGATTTCTACTTTACTGTTTATTACTTACATTATTATTACTGCATTGCTATTATTATTATTACATTATTATTATTATTACATAGGGAAGGCAATGTATTACTTATATTACTATTATTATATTTTACTTTATTACTATTATTATTACATGAGGAGAGTTTAGTACTATTACTACCGATATTAGTACTGTGTTCTATTACGTTTATTTCTGGAATGTTTATCTTCTTTTCCTATGCTTATATATGTGTATACTGTTTGATTTTGTTTAATCATTATAAGGGGGAAGATGTGTAGTAATCTGCTTGTGAGGTAATGCATCTTCCCTGCCCTTGTACTCTATGTGATGTCATTTGGAATGTGAGGAATGTTTGTACTGGTGGGAGAGCAGTTGGAGAAGATGGACTGAGCAGCCTCCTGGTGGGGCTTACATTGGAACTTACTAAGATGTAACTTGGAGAATAAACTACCAACTACAAGAGCTGTCTACGAGACTTCTTTGATTATTACACTATCCCCAGTTAGAGGTGCCCTTGGAGGGGCGGTAGAGAGGGTATCCCCAGTTGGAGGTGCCCTTGGAGGGGCGGTAGAGAGGGTATCCCCAGTTAGAGGTGCCCTTGGAGGGGCGGTAGAGAGGGTATCCCCAGTTGGAGGTGCCCTTGGAGGGGCGGTAGAGAGGGTATCCCCAGGTTGAGGTGCCCTTGGAGGGGCGGTAGAGAGGGTATCCCCAGTTGGAGGTGCCCTTGGAGGGGCGGTAGAAAGGGTATCCCTAGGTAGAGGCGCCCTTTGAGGGGCGTGAGAGAGGGTTTCTGTTAAGGCCATCCAGGAACCACAAGAACCCACAGATGAAGATGAGTTAAGATCCTTTGTGGGTGTGGTGGAATATTACGCCAAGTTTGTGAGCAACTTTGCCGACAACACTGAGCCATTAAGATCATTATTGAGAAAATGAAAAACATTATTTTGGTGTAGTAGTCAGGTTCTAGCATTTAGGCCAGAAATAACTGATATTGCCAGTGCTGATATATTGACGCCTTTCGATATTGAGCACAAGACCATCCTCACGGTGGATGCCAGCAGAGTGGAAATTAAGGCACTACTTCCCCACGTCCAAAACCATTCAGAAAAGACAGTGGTCTTTGCCTCTCACTCTCTAACTGATTCTGAAAGAAATGATTCAGTGATTGAGAGTGAGGCATTGGCTGCTGCATGGGCTGTGGAATGCTTCAAGACTTATGTATGGTGGATAAATGCAACATTATTCACAGATCACAAGCCTCTTCTAAAAGTGTTGCAACCTGGTGGTACGTACAGTGTGTCCCCACAACTGGCCAGATTGGTGGGCAAATTACAATCTCACAGATATGTGGTTAAGTATATTCCTAGTTTTAATAATAGACAAGCCAATTGCCTATCGAGACTGCCCTTTCCAGGAGGCAGGGCAGATGAAGATGTGGACAGTGAAAAAGTAGCTAGTGTAGATGATGCGGTTTCAGAACACAAAGGTGCTATCTCTAAGGAAGAATGGTTGACGGTGGTGGATGAAGACAAGGTGCAGGATGAGGTAAAGAAATTAGTTTGGAAAGGTGAGGTCAGGGAAATCTGTGTGAGTGTGGAAGCCAGACCGTAGGTTAAAATTAGTGAGTGAGGCATTAGTCCAGGGAGACTGTTTACTGATGATAGGAAAACTTTTCAGTCCACCTTGTATGTTAAGGAGGAGGGTGTGCAAACTTGCCTAAGAGGGACATTTGGGTCAATCTCTAACAATCAAGCGTGTCAAGGAGAATTTTTGGTTGGCCAAAATGTATGAAGAGATCATTGAGTGAGTGTGTGGGTGTTCCGTGTGTAAAGACAAAAAAAAAGATTAAAAGTTGGAGGAGGTAAGGAACAACATATACAAGACCCGGTGGTACCATGGTTAAAGTATGTCTAGATTTTATTGGACCATTAAACTGCCTACCAAATTACACGAGGTATGCCATGGTGTTGGTGGATGTGCACACAAGGTTCATTGAAGTAGAGTTTGCAAGTGACAGCACAGCCAAAACCATTACGTTTTAAAGACATATCTTTTCAAGGGAAGGTACTGTAAATAGTATTTAACTGACTTCAGACAAAATGAGGAAGTTCCGGATACAGTGTGGTACCCAACACACTTGAACCTCACTGTATAACCCCCAAGGAAATGGTATTGAGGAAAGGGCAAATCACTTGGTGAAAGGTCTGAGTGAAATGGCTGTCAAAAGTAAATTGGACATTTGGAAAACCATGGGGTTTGGGAGCATCATACTTGTGTCAGTAGGTACACCCGATGCACTCCTATTAGCATGATGAGAGGAAGCGGAGGAGAAACGAAGTTGGTTCCAGTGTGGTTGTAGAGTACCATGAGTGGTGAAAGTGGCCATGCGGTATTGAGGGGTGAACAACGTGAGATAAACTGGATGGAAGTTGGGGATTGGGTCTGGTGTAAGGTTGTCTGGTTGAGTGGGGGAATGTTCAAGTTCAGATGACCCTATCAAGTTAGTGAAATGAACAGAAACTATGTCGAGCTGACTAATGGTCAGAAGTGGAATAGGAGGAGAGTTGCCTTGTTTGAGAAAAATAGGAACAGTACGACCATATATTTAGAAGGAGGAGAGGAACATTGTAGTGGTCCGTAGTTGATGAGTGAATCGGAAATTGTAAACGGTTTGCGAATAGTTGAAGTGAGAAGGACTGGTGGGAGTGTCAGAATGTGTGCGAGAGATGGGTCTATAGACATGAGAGGAGTACCCAGCGAATGCAGTGGGGAAGTAGGAGAAGCACAGGTGCATAGAGTGTTACAGACTCCAGTCAGGTTGACTGACTGTGGTGAAGAGGAGGGAGTAGCATTTTAGTTAATGCAGCCTTGTGGATTAAACCTATGATTTACTTCAATATGTCATTATAAAGTTTACTATATGTTAGTGTTTGTCACTTATACTTTGTTTATTTTTCTTTCTCTAGAACTGATTTAGTCCTTTTAATTCCCTGTATTTTTATAATGACTCTCCTTTACACACGTTTGGTTATTTATACTGTTCGCTATTTAAAAAAACAAAAAAAACAAGGAAGAAAGGGGATGGGTTATAATGTGAGGCTAGTAAGGGGTTGATATCATTGAAATGTACACAAATTCCACTGAGGTCATCGGATTTTGAAAGGCAGAGTCAGCTATTGGTCGGTGAGGGAGGATGCCTTTTTATCTCCTTTGGTCTCTTATCAGAATAAAGACTATATTCTAATTGCCTTCATGGTGCGCTATATTTTCAACAGTTTACTGTACACTTGGAGTGTGGCAAATGAAGAAAGACACAACCTGAGGGAAAGGGGTGGACAGTAGGGATGGAAAAGATATGGGAGGTGGAGTAAAATAATGTGGTTGGGACAGCACAAAGTGTAGTGGGCTTGCTAAGGCAGAGGGACGATTAAAGAGTGTGGAAATGTAGGAATGTTAAGGTTTGGGACAGACTTATTGTCGGAACCTTCAGAGAAGAAAGACAATAGAATAGATAATCTTTATTGCTTGATTAATAAAAATCACTGCAATCACAGCATCTTCACATCTCATACTATTAAAAACTGTATTTGATAAAAAATCATTGCAATCAAAGCATCTTCATATTATAAAAACTGTACCATATATACTATTTAAAAATTTACCAATATAATCAAATCATCGTACATCAATAATTACAACAACATAATATTGCACATTTTTACATTTTAAAGTGACAGCGTGCACAATATACTATTTCCCTGTATATAACGACAAATATAAAATACTCTGAAAGAATACTTCATTCATTTCTACAGCATAATATTACACATGTTACATTTCAAAGTGCTACCGTGCAGTAATTGCAACGACCGTCATATTAAAACATTGATAAGGTGCATCAAAGGTTACTGAAACGGCGAAATTTCTATTGTACATTTCTTACTCAAGTTACAATTTAAAGTGCTAACGTGCAGTAATTGCAACGACCATTATATTAAAACAATAAAGTGCATCAAAAGTTACTGTAACGGTGACACTTCTATTATTACATCTCTAGTTATCACCCTAGCAACATAATCATTTGAATATACAGAATATAAACCAAATAGAACTATTAGGTACCAGAGCCATTAAAATAGTGGAGCGCAACCTTATTATATCAGACATTTTTCAACTGCCATAACATTTTTACCAATTGGCATAATAACGGAATCGATTAGCCAGATAGTGACATAATTAAAGCCTGACGAGCTGATCTAACCCCGCTCATCAAAAAATGTGGTTTCAGAACTGTACGTCGAAGGTTAATCAGCTTGGGGCACACACACACTATATGTACTAGTGTTTCCTGTGGCCATCCACATAGTCTACAATTAGAATCTGGCGACTGCTTGATCCAAGGTTGCGTGCCCTCCTTTGTTGAATTTATTCCCATACGTAACCTTAAAAACATATTTTTAAACTTTGCTGAAAAAAAAGCAGTCAGATACGGCTGAATACGCAGGGATTGGTATGAATTAATCACATACCATGCATAATTTTTCTCTACTAATGCATTTTTATCCAGTTTGAGCGATTCAGCTTTGATAAGTTTTTTTATTTTAAGATTAACTTATAATTGGGCATTTTTAGATCTTGCAGTGCAATTTGCAGACCAATATCTCTTAGGGAGGTTAAAATATAAGATCTCCATTTAGCAGCATAGGCAGACTTATCTATTTCTTGCCAGCAAATGTTCCCTAAGGATGCAGGGGCTGATGTGGACAAAGCAACCATACATTTTAGAAAAGCTCCTTTTGATACCAGGCACTGTCTCTGGAGACCAAACTCTAATCTTATTCCCGCTTGACACGCTGAATTGGCAATCCCAAAAGTTGCTTTGAAGACCTTGACTACCAGTAGATCAAGGATCTTCGCATCTTTCCCTCTAGTAATGGGAGAGCCATATATGAGGGTTGGTTGTAATTTAGCTTTAATTACTTTAAGAATAAAATCATATGATTGCCAGTTCAGTGATTTTTTAAACATTTAAAAGCATGGATCAAGGTCACAGTCTTGGCCCTTAGGTCCTTAAAATGAAATTTAAAAGATACTCGATTGTCGAACACCATCCCTAAGTATCTATACGTCTTGACAACTTCCATTGTACCTGCTCTGGCCTTCCATGAATTAAACTTCTGTTTAACTGCACCAATTTTCATCACTTTGTTTTTTTTTACATTCAGTTCAAGGCCATTCTGTTGTGTATAGTCATCAAAGGCGGTAATAAGTCTTTGTAGGCCAATAGTAGTATGACTCAAGAGGATAGCATCATAAACATATTGGAGGTAGCTGATTTGTACCCCCCCCCCCATCATAGGAACATGCCCATTAATAGCATCCAAATGCTAAGAAAGATCTGATAAAAATAAATTAAAAAGACAGGGAGCAAGAACACAACCCTGCTTTAGGCCATTATATGTTCTAATCTTCCTTGATAAGGAGTTGCCATCACCCAACTTGACTTGAACCCAAGTATCAGTATACAAAAGAATAATAGCCTTCAACAATTTCCTTGAAATGCCCCGATCTAACAATTTTTTCCATAACAATTTTCGTGGCACAGAGTCAAAGGTTGCCTTTAGATCAATAAAAGCAATATATAAATTTTGTTTGTTTAAGACAGCCCGCTCCGCAAGTAAGGTTAATGCCAACAGGTTAGTAATGGTGGATTGACCTTTCCGAAAACCAGGCTGATTAAATGGAATAATGCATTCCTGCGTTGCCCAATTTTCCAATTCTATCAACAGAGTGGAAGCAAACACCTTTGCATCAACAGCCGTCAACGAAATTAACCGATAATTGGCGGGTTTGGACACCGGGCCGCTTTTATAAATGGGCTGCAGTATGCTACCTTGCCATGATTCTGGTACAATCTCCAGTGTCAACACTTCTCTGAATAAATTATACAGAGTACCAGCCCACATGTCAACATTGGCACGGAACAGGGCATTTGGTATCCCATTAGGTCCAGGGGCACCATTTGCACGAAGCCCACTTAACAGGGTCAATACTTGATTACAACTCAAGACTTCAAAATCAAGATTTGGATCAAGACTAGAATCATTGAGTTGGACTGTGGTAGTCAAATCCTGACACTCACCACTCCCCACATTAGTTGTTAATATACTATTTTCCTTGTATCCAGCCAACATATCTGGTTGATTTACCATCTGGACCGATGAGCCGTACAGATTAGCTATAAAAGTTACCCAACTGGCTTCTGATATATTTACAGAAAAAGCCCTACAGCCTCCCCTTTCAAGCTTGTTAATAACTGCCCACATTTTTTTTGCATTATTGTGCTTTGAGGCAGATAATAAACTATTCCAAAGCCCAGTTTGATATTTAAGTTTAGCTTTCCAGACCTCTTGTTTATAAGTCTTTTTAATTTCCTTCAAGTTTTCTTTAGACACGGAATAGGTCTGATAAAATCTATGAGCATATGCCACCCGAACAGCTTTGTTAAGTGATTTCTTTAACTTTAATAGCTTAGGGGGGGAACCATATTTTCTGGGGGTTCAAATGGTTATTAATTTTTCTAGCCTTGCAGGCTAAACATTTCCCCACGAGGGACGTTGTAATAAAATTCCATTTACTAATTATATTCATATCACCCTGTACCCCCTGTTCACATTGCCTTATCTGTTTGTGTAATTTCCTCCTATTTAGCTAAATGCCATACCAACCTCTTCAGGTTATATGCAGAGTGTCACAAAACACTACAAGAGGGGGGGACAGGGAGCGTTTAGAAAAGATAGGTCCAGTACCGTTGCTCCCAAGAACTAACATGTAATCACTGATTGGTAACTGTTCCTAAACAGAGAACCATAACCAACTCGGTTACGTAGAAGAGAAAAAATGGAAAATGGTCTCTATATGTGGTTCCCAATTGATGAAGGTGGGGGAATTTCTCCTTTAGAAATTAGTGCCCTCACACACTCTTGCGAGTGTCATGCTTCATCATCGGGCGTTGCTCCTCGTGGGGGTGGCGCTGCTGTCCTCCACGGGCCCCGCGAGAGGGCTCTTTGTCGGAGATCTTTTAGGAGATGCCGCAGTTGTGCATGTGGGTGTGTGGGCCTAAAAAGGGGTTAGTGCAAGTGTGTTAAAATTACCCCAACGGTACCCTGAAGTCAATTTTTATTCGTAGGTCCGGGAGGTAAGAATAAAAGAATTATACAGGGGAGATGGAGCACCTCTATTAACAAATATCGTAGATGTCTCCGGCGTCCATCCAGCGGCAGGGCAGGAATTTGGCCATAACGAAGGGGCTTACTTATATCCCCCCTCGAGACCGCGGGGATTTGCCGAGGAGGCACTCCATTCTTTGTGAAGGGGTAATAACAGGAACACGATTGAGATTTTCCCATAAGCGCAATGACGCACTTACACCCTAATAGAGGTATCATAGGAATATAGGGGTCTTTTCCCTGCTCCTATTTTTATTCACGAATTCACACTGCACGGTCCTGACGAAGCGCTCCAGGATCCATTAGGGACCTATTTCCCAGCTCGAAACATGTTGACCAATTTTCACATTCACAATCGCACACGGGCACTGAGAGCAGCAGAGTAATACCCTGACCTCTACGATATTTGTTATTAGAGGTGCTCCATCTCCCCTGTATAATTCTTTTATTCTTACCTCCCGGACCTACGAATAAAAATTGACTTCAGGGTACCGTTGGGGTAATTTTAACACACTTGCACTAACCCCTTTTAGGCCCACACACCCACATGCACAACTGCGGCGTCTCCTAAAAGATCTCCGACAAAGAGCCATCTCGCGGGGCCCGTGGAGGACAGCAGCGCCACCCCCACGAGGAGCAACGCCCGATGTTGAAGCATGACACTTGCAAGAGTGTGTGAGGGCACTAATTTCTAAAGGAGAAATTCCCCCACCTTCATCAATTGGGAACCACATATAGAGACCATTTTCCTTTTTTTCTCTTCTACGTAACCGAGTTGGTTATGGTTCTCTGTTTAGGAACAGTTACCAATCAGTGATTACATATATTCAGAGTGTGCCATATTGGGAAGATCATTGGGTTTAGAATGACACTTCACGAAAAAATAAAATTTTACAACCTGGGGGTTATGATCACTTTCAGGTCGGCCGATTACCTTCTAATCAGACATATTTGATCTTAAGTTGTCTGATATAAATGTATAATCAATAATTGAACCTTGTTTAGAATTTTTAAACGTGGGAGTGAACCTTGATTTTTCTTTTAACTGGCTGACTCCAGCCTCAGACATAATGTCGCAAAATTCTTTTGCAAGTCCATCATTCTTACAGTTTACACCAGAGAACCGAATTAGTTGCAAATTAAAGTCACCTGAGACTATTAAGCCAGCATCTGGGTGCTGGATTATTAATGTGCTTAAAACATCTCGCAGAATATACAACTGTGTAGACTTGTTTTTACTGGCACTCAGATACACGTTGAGAATAATTAAACTTAAATCAGTGGTGTTTACCACAAGACATTGTAGCCAACCCAGATTAAAGTCCACCACATCCACTACTAGGTTTAAGTCAGCCGCAATGTAGCACGTCAGTCCACATTTTGCACGGCCTGGTTTATTAATTTTCACTGCCGGGATACTATATTCATTAAATCCAAGCAAAGGAGTCATTTGTTCGCACCATGTTTCTTGAAATAATAAAAATGTAAATGAATTTAAGAACAATATCGTATCGGGGTCAGACAATAAATGGATCAGTCCATGAACATTCCAGGAGCATATACTTATTTGATTTACATTAGCATCCGTAGCTATGGACATTCAATTACTATCTCCTCGGGGCACCTTTGCTAAAGTTGCTGGAAGCCAAGACCAGTCCTCCATTCGCACATTATTTTTAGGTAGCCACTCACAGAGCCGACCCCCTATTTGGGAATTGGTAATCAACAGACAAGAACTACAAGAGTGATTAGTCGATGGGCCCGCTGCTCCTCTAAGTACTGGATTTAGCTTCTTACTTTCAACTGTTTTGCTACCTTTATCCGCCCTAAGGGCCAATAGAATCGGGGGATATTGTACACTAGTCCAAATCTCAACCTTAATGCCACATTCCATAAAATGCAAACTTGATCCTAAGATCTTAGTAACAATATCATTTGAGGACCAAGTTGTAATAGTAGACTCTCGAAGAGTGTTGGAGTGTTCCTGTTTAAACTGTACTGACACCAAATCAGTAGATTTGATGAATGCTAAGTCAGGAATAGTTGAAATTATTTTCAGGATTAAACTCTGATTGAGACTATCATGGGACCCCTGGGATTCATACAGGGGATGCATTACTAGTTTAGTATCTAGAACTGTAATCCTGTCTGCAACATAGGGAGCTTAATGTGCGCGGGTTACCATCTTTTGATAAAGTGAAATTAGAAGATATTTTTAGTGGTGATAAGCTCTAGGTAGTAGTAGGCTCTAACATTTCTACAGTACTTGACCGAATCGAGGTATCGACAACTTGTTCTTTGGGCAAGAATCTTGTCCCCTGGGGTTTGTTGTCCAACCTAGTCTCCCCTTCCTTACTGGTACCTACCACATCCGGTTTTATTATACCATTGGGGTTGGGAACGTCATTTTTACTACCATTTGCGGATCCCTGATCATTACACCTCAATGGTGACGGCAAAACTATAGAAGATTCCCCACCAGCTACAACACCATCCTGAGGTAAACATTTCTTAATAGCCGTTTTAAATATTGGATAATAATCCTTAGGTTTAGCTGCTGCAGCTACTAAAGCGACTGACCTCCTGGCCTTATACCGAGCTTTCCGCAACCTTTTCCTTGATCGTTTGGATAGTGTGGGACAATCACTAAGACTATTCCCGGAGCTTGAGCATGGGGGTTTAGCAATAATTAATGACTTGCCTTTCTTGGTTCCGTGGGAGACATGACCATCATCTATATGTACGTCTGAACTCAGACTGACCTCAGCCTCCCCATCAATCTCCTCTAAAGATCTAGAGTTAACACAACCCACCTTTGCCTGGACTTCTTGCTGCTTCATGTTTGCACTATATACACTATCTCCCACTTTCCTATTACAAACCAAATTTCTGTCCAGGACAGAATTCCCTGCTGTTTTTTTAACTTCATCCACAAGTGAACCTACTATTTTTGGGAGATCGGACATTTTATCCAAAATGTGCGAACATGTGCATCTTATCAGTTGGTCATTAACCTCAGTCTGGGCCTTAACCACCAATCGTGTCAGGTTTTGTAATTTTGTGTCAATACCGGCCACATAGACTGCTAAAGTATTTAAAAGATCCACCTGAATTTCAAGTTTATTTGAATGGAAGTCAAGTGCGCTTGTTATAACGTTCATTGTATTTAGCAAACTTTTCCATATACCAATTTCATCCGCACTTTTATTTATTGTAGCGCGCGCATCAACAGTAGATAAAACGTCATATTTGTCCAGGAATGAAAGATCAGCAGGGTTCAGTGAGTTGTCAGGCTGACCTATGATAGGATCAGCAGGGTTCAGTGATGTATCAACTTGACCTAAAATCTGTACACCCTGTTGGCTATTTGTGATTTCATTTTTTACAGGAATTAAAATTGAATGGTCATCCAATACCTGATCGTCACCACACATCCCTGGACCAAATAGACTTAAAATGTTCTTATCATTTGTTATCTCAAAAATAGACGGACCTAGGCTCTCACTTTTCTTCTCAACCCCAAACGCGGGCATCCCACGCACCAAAAGATTTTGAGACACTTTGTTCACCTGCATATCCCCCATACAGATAACAGGGGCATCACTATCATTTGAGAGCATATTACAGCTAGATATATCCCAAGAGGTGTCTTCTGACTGGTGTACACCTTATGTTCCAGGCTGCGTCTTCATTTGGGGTAGTCTCCACATTTATGTGCTCAGTAGTTGGAACAGTATGGACTTGGGCATTGACTACCATTTTATACGGTGATTTTTCCACAGCACGTACATTTAAATTTGATTGCGTGGGACCAGATGCTTGTTTTCCACTATCTCTCCACTCCTCCCTGGAAAAAATAGGGTCCTCAAAAACAGTCAGGTCTTTATTCAAAATTTCCGATGCTGGGGGTATGTTGACATCACCGTTGCCTTCACTTTGGGCGACACCTTTCTGTATAAAGAAATCCTTAATACTCGGCTGGGAAGAGTGGGCCCCCCGCCTCCTCCAACAGAGAAAGGGTTACTAGTTTGCCCCACAACCTTCAGAGTGACCCCTGGGCTTGACATTGACCCAGTTTTATCTGATACATTCTCGAGGGCGGTCTCATTTGCCTACGGGGTATTCTTTTGGGAGCGGGTTAGCATTTTCCTAGCAACTCTGCGCCTTTTTTGCAGCTGTTCTTGAAATGAAAGTTGAGCTTGACCCCTTACGTGACCTGATCTCATAGCATAGGCCTACAAACTCCCCCCCCCAAAAAAAACACAGGGTTAACACAAGACACAAAATATCACTGAAAAGTTCTCTCTGTCAACAAATTCTTATAGGGACTTCTGCCACTCCCTTCAACGGGTCTGTACTGTCCCAAAAATGTTCCACCAACAGGCCTGGTCGCAGCTATACCCTCTGCTGCGTTCACACTCAACACTCTTCACTCCACTCCATGTAAATCCTGTGCCAATAGTGCATGGGGTGTAGTGTCAACAATGTGGCAGCGAGTCTATGGGGTTACAGGACAATACAACACTACTATCACGCACTAGTATGCTAATATACTGCTCCGTTTCCCCAATCTTAAGCCCTCTGGGCCTGCGGCCACTTCTACTGCTTGCCTTGCTTGTCCTGCTGTTTGCCGGGAGAGTGAAAATGAAATGAAAATATGGCACTCCTGCGCCTAAACTCTCAACCTTGCCGTGCCGCCACTCTGGGGCTGCTCCAACGCAGCCTGTCTGCTTGCAGCGTACCGCGTGTCGCTCACCTCGTACCTCCCACCAGGAGCCTCACCCGCAAGCCGCACCCGGTCCAAAAATCACCGGGCCACTTCTGCGGGAGGGGGAGGAGGGGCGGGGGGTAAGCTTTCACAGGGAGCGGGTTCACGGCAATTCACGGCAGTTGGAGGAATCCTATACTCCGTAGCTGGGGCCGTGGCTGGAAACCGTGGCTTGGACAAGTTCAGGTGTAATCCGTCTCGCTCCCGTCCCGCTCTCCAAAGCTCCGAAGCACCGCTCTCCGCACTCGCAATAGTTTTTGTGGTGTGCCTAATCCTCGAATCGGGGCCTCAAGATATTTAACCGTCGTGGCCCTCAGTACCTTCAGGGAGGCTCACAATCCCAATGTAGCTGCGTCTGTCCCAACCTTCCACATCTTCTGCCCTGCCCTCCCAGAACCGCACCCACTCTGTGAGAGTCTGCAACTACCGATACACCTTTGAGGTTTGTGGCTGCAGCCCCCCCCCACGCCAGGGCCAGCTGTGCCTGAGTACCCGGCCCACCAACTTCCTCTGGTCCTCCTGCAACAACCCCAAGTCTACTAAATGTGTCTGCTCCAGTGATTTCCTTATGGTGCTGATATCCTCTAATACAGTGTTTCCTAAACTGTGGTCCGCGGACCCCCAGGGGTCCGTGACACATTTCCAGGGGGTCCGCAGGCAGCAGTTTTAAAAGCACTGCAAAGTTCCTTGTATAATTAGCAGTTTTCGAGCAACAATAAAAGTGTCAAGATAACGCCAGTGATTAATGTTCCTGCTGGAGAGAGATGAGAGTTTTGTCCAGGGGCAGCTTTGACTTATCGAATGTAGCACAGAAGGTTAATATGCCTACTGCAAAGAACATGTGCCATGCATTTTAAAAAACAGTATTTTATGTGCATAGGTCAGTGGGTTACTGCTTTTGTCACAGAGATTCTTTTGTTACTGTACAGTTCATAAGTGACAATCGTAATCTAGCACAGTGACCTATACACTGTCATCGAAGAGGTGCTGGCAAACTGCATGGTACAAGTTAGTAACTTATGTTTTTTCCCAGTCCTTCATTATCTTGATGCTGCTAAAAAGGTTTATTTGGGTGGAAATACATTTTTATTGTTAAAGTCAATGCTAGCCACTGTGTTATGTTCTGAATCCTGAGTTTGTGCTTCTCCAGACCAAGCACTCTTTAAAAATGCCTACCAGTATGAATGACGTGAATCCTACACCTTGTAGTCCCCTTTGCCTTATGTAACATTTTCTATACACTGATTTACACGAATGATTCAGTTTCTCTATATGTGTGTGATGTAAAGTGCTCTGACATCCTACAATGGTATGAAAGATGCTATAAAAACCGATGAAATACATGTGACAGAGGGGCTATGGAGAGATGAGAGGCACTGTTGGAGGGTGATAATAAGGGAATCATTGAAGAACCCCAACAAAGATTGTCCTATCCTGGTGCATAGTAAGACCATCATTTACTATTCTTTAAAAGCTAATACAATTCAATATATAATGATAAATGTGTTGTAGAATGCATCATTGTTTCCTAATTTTTTGGGGGGAGAGAGCCTCGCAAAGCCCCCTTTGTAGTGGTCAGGCTCACTCACTGCACTTGGTGTGCACCGTATGGGGACTGGTCTGAAAACATTTGCCAGGGCTGCTTTGGGTTTCCAGGCTGGCCCTGGCAGGAGCCTCGTAGTGCAAAGTAAAACCAACCATTTAAAAGTTAGTCACGGAGATGCAGCACCAACCTTCCCATTAAAATGTTTTGTTTTTGCAAATTCTTTCAATTTAAAATACTAAGGGGGATATTTACAACAGAAGTGGCGGAGCGTGTCGTTAGCCTCCTTGGCTTAACGACACGCTCTGTCACTTCAGAAACGCAGGGCTGCACCATATTTACAAGAATTTGGTGCAGCCCTGCGTTTCCCCCTGCGCTACACTTAGCAGTGTAGCGCCAATGGAGGCACCCTTGCACCATAGCGCAAGGGTGTCTGGGTGCAGGAGAAGATTGTTTATGTACAGGAAGGTCCCCCATCCTGCACATAAACAATCTTGAAATGCTGTTTTGTCACTTCTATGTGTGCTGCTTAATGCAGCACACATGGAAGTTACAAAATGTAATTTTTTAAAAAGATTGTTTATGTGAAGGAAGGGTCCCCTTCCTGAACATAAACAATTCAAGGCGTTTTGCTTTTTCCATGTGTGCTGCACAAGGCGGCACACATGGAAAAAGCAAAACGAGGAGAAATAAAGATTTCTCCTCGTTGCCAAGATTAAGACCAGGTTTTCCCTGGTCTTAATTTTGGCGCTGCCTCCTATTTACGCTGCCCTTGTTAATAGGGGGCAGCGTCAAAATCAATGGGTGTAGCGGTGGAACCCCCACCGCAACACCCACTGCCCACCCCTTTCACGCTAAGCCTTGCGTGAAAGGGGGCCTTATTTACAAGGCAGCGTTAAGCCACGTTAAGTAAATAAAGCGAAGCCCCTATCGCCACGGGAACATCGCAAAAAGTGACGTTCCCATGGCGATAGGGGCTTGTAAATATGCCCCTAAAATCCTTAGTAATTTGTTTTGTGTGCACATGTGTGTTTATTTTTTCGAATTACTGTTTTAATGCTTGAAATTTAAATCATACAAATTACTCGGGGGTCCCTGGCTTCCAGTGGTGACTCAATGGGGGTCCTCAGGTGTCAAAAGTTTGGGAACCACTGCTCTAATATGTCATCTGTCTTATCTAGCGTGCTCTTTACAGTTGTCTGGGAGCAGATCACCCTTCGTTGCTTTTCTGGGCTGTTTCGTTGAAAGAGTGGTTTTATACATGGTCGGCGATTTAGGCGTCCCTCTGCTGGGTCAGAACCTTCCAGTCGGCAGATGCCACTCCTCACCCTGGGGCGGGGGGCCTTCGGGGGGAGTGGTTCTGGCTGAGCACAGTGTCAAGGGCCTGTCTCCTCTCGGTGCTAAGGAAGTGTGTTCATTGATGCAGCGGCCTGCTTCTAGCTGCGAAAGAGACTCCTGTCCTATGAGTCTCTCAACTGGCGCACAAGCATCCGGTTCTCATGAGCAGTTGGAGCTCCGGGTGGTGCATGCTATGCTGACTGTGGACAATGTCTGGGCAGACAGGGGAGCCCCCACACGAGTCTCATTTTGGGGTAGTATCACCCTGGGCTTGTAGCAGGGGTGTGGAATTAATAAAATATCTACTTGTCCATGGGGCAAGTTGCTTCATAAATCTACTTGTCCTGTAACAAAATCCACTTGTCCCTTTTGTGCCATGCAATGCGACGACAAATTATGGCAGCAATCTCATTATATAAGAGTTCTGATATAGCCTCTCTAATTATGCCAGGGCTCATACCATTGTAGGGTTTAAATACTAGCAATTTCCTTATTTTGCCACATTTTCACAGATCTACATGCTGAAGGTAGTGGTAAGCAATAGTTCCAGGATTGGATTGCCCTTTTGAGTCTATGCAAACCTACTAACTTGCATGTTTTAAGGGTTTTCACCAACTCGTCTCTAATTGTTTCCCATACTGAGAAAAGTTGAAAATTTACTCCTGACAGTGGCAGGCATAAAAATTCTTCTAGGGCTGGAAAATGAGTGGGTGGAGGGAAAGTAAACTTGCCATCACTCAGATTTTAGCATGAGCAAATCTACACATGCACATTTGCTCATACTTAAATGCAGTTGACAAATATTTTCTAGGAGTACTATTTCTTGGCCTACTTCTGTAAATTCTTGTGAATTCTCGAAAGCAGGAATCTGCACTTAATGCAAGGACATATACCATGGGTGCACTTTTAAGACTTTCATTAATAATTGGGCCACTAATTAGGTCTGGTGTTAACCATGACCTTTTGTGTTTATTAAAATTCTGTCTCTCTCTCTCTGCATCGGCTGGCTTCACTGTGAGTGACAGCATTCTACTCTTTCACAAGGAGCATTTCGGCACACAAAGTAGTTTTGTTCAGTGCCAGAAACTACTGTGGCATTGTGTGCTTTTTAAGAACAAAAACAAGTTTTGCTTGTGCCAATGTTTGTTACAATGGTGAGGGCCCGCAGCTCCCACACCAATAAGGTTTTATAAAAACCATGCCAAAACAAGACACACATTGACAAAACCAAAAGGCTGACGACCAATGCCAGACCTACTGGCTTTGCCAATGCTTGTTTATATTTTTTCCCATAATCTTATTGAAACTGGTTACACTGATTTTCCATTATGAATATCTTTGGGAAATACTAGCATACATCAATACATTTTACTAAATGATGCTGCAAAGAAATGGTACCTAAAACTTTACCGTGGTTTAGCAAAGTGTTTTTTTCCTATTTGCATTTTTTGTGAACATTTTATTTTGAAAACAAAGAATCATCACTCTTGCTTTCAAGCTGCTGCAAATATTTACTTCGAATCAGAGAGCATTCTGGGAGCATTATACATAGCCTCATATTGCTAAACTTTGAAAACATGTGTATACATTTTTATACTGGAACCACTGTCAGTAGTGTAGTCGGAGCTTACAACATTTACTTAGAGCGCTCACCCTAATAATAGAGGCTTTGCATTAATGAACCATAAATACAAGTTTGAACAGCTATAACACAAGGATGCAAATATTACCTTAACTGCAGACAAAGCCCTTCCCTGATCCATAATATGGTACTGCAAACTGGCAGCCAAAGTGTAGTAACCACTCTTCAAGAATAAGTGGGTAGAAGCTTCTTTATTCACAGGTACAAGTAACAGCTTCTCAGTAACCTCCAGCTCCTCAACTGACTACAACTAATAGAACTCCCTTACGATGTCATTCTATTACATCACTAGATTCCATAACAGAAGAAGAACATTTCCACACATCTTCCCCCCTTACAAACGATTCATTACAATTGATAAAGAAAACATAAATGAATATTGCAAAGATAAATACAATACAACCATTACAATATTCATTACAATTGATAAAGAAAACATAAATGAATATTGCAAAGATAAATACAATACAACCATTACAATATTCATTACAATTGATAAAGAAAACATAAATGAATATTGCAAAGATAAATACAATACAACCATTACAATATTCATTACAATTGATAAAGAAAACATAAATGAATATTGCAAAGATAAATACAATACAACCATTACAATATTCATTACAATTGATAAAGAAAACATAAATGAATATTGCAAAGATAAATACAATATTCATTACAATTGATAAAGAAAACATAAATGAATATTGCAAAGATAAATACAATAAAACCATTACTATTTATTCCATTGAATTTGGAATATTAACCTTACACAGATTACCCATACTCCACTCTCTTCCGTCATCCAATTTCACTACAGATCTCATTACTTTAACCACTCTCTGCGGCTGAGAATACTTGCTCTCTCCTTTCCTGACAAAACCCATCCTTTTCGCAACAACCCAATCACCACACCTCATCTCAACATCCTTCACGCCGTTCCTTCTATCGTAGCTTGCCTTGTTGCGCTCATGAGACTCTTTAACCCTCTCAGCAATACACTCACGATCCACCCAAACTTGATTTTTCTTCTGCAGCCACACAGGAGACTCCTTGGTCGCAGGTTCCCTGCCTTTGAGAGCGATAAATGTGGAAACTCCAGTGACGGAATGAGGGGTTACCCTATGGGCCCACATCATCTTGTCTAGTTCATCTTTCCATATTAATCCGTTAGCCAGGGACAACTGAATGTTGTCTACAATTATCCGATTAACTCTTTCAACCAATACGTTGGCCTGTGGCCTAAACAACGCCACTCTATCATGTTTGATCCCCAACTCAGCAAGAAACTTAGACATTACACTGGACACCAATTGTACTCCATTGTCAGTGACTAATGTCCTAGGAATACCTTCTTCTAAAAACACATCTTTTAGAAATTCGATCACTCTCATGGATGTAATATTCTCAACAGGTTTGACTGTAAACCATTTACTATGGTAATCTACCAGAACAATTAAAAATCTGTTCCTGACACCCAACCTTCCAATTGGACCCAAAATCCAAAGCTAATTTCTCCCATGGTCGATCAGGGACCTTTACACACCCCAACAGTGGTTCACGAATTACTCTACTCTTATCACTGTTGCTACATGCACAGCAATCTTTAACAACATCCTCCACCTCCCTATCCATTTCAGGCCACCAGAAACATTGCCTTAATCTCCTTTTGCTCATGCTCCTCCCTAAATGTCCTTCATGTACAAGCCTCATCAGTCTTGCTCTCAACACCTTGGGCGGAACAATCCGATGGCATCTTAAGACTCTATCAGCTTGAATACTTAACTGATCTTTCACCTTGACATACTGCTTCAATTCCTCACTCAAAGCCGAAATATCTTGTCAACCACCACTTATCGCACATTTCAGCTCTTTGTACACTTCATCAGCACTCAATGCCTCAGCCCACTCTTCATGCCTCAAAGCTAATTCCCCATCAATCAGTGTAGACAAAGAGTCCACTTCAACCATAAAGGATTCCTTTTCTTCATCATTAATAGGCATACGCGACAAGCAGTCAGCTACCACATTTTCTTTTCCTCTGACAAAATCAATCGTAAAATTCATATCCATCACTGATAACAACCACCTAGAGATTTGTGGAGTCACACTCCCTTCAAGACCTTTACCACCTTTAAAATTGTGTAATAGAGGCTTGTGATCTGTCCTAAGCATGAAAGGTAGTCCCGAAAGGTAAAACCTAAAATGACTCGTTGCCCAACAGCAGGCCAAAGCTTCTTTTTCAATAGCAGAATAAGACCTTTCAGCACCTTGTAGATGACGCGAAGCATACCCTATCACTCTCTCTTCATTATCAACTTTCTGGGTTAGCACAGCCCTCAAGCCCACATTGCTTGCATCAGTCGTTAACATGGTCTTCATTCGAACATCAAAGTGACCTAAAGTAGGTGTGGGGAGGTGTGGTGCAGCGGCCAGGGCAGCTGACTTCGGAGCACAGGGTTCACCGTTCGATCCCCGGCTCCGGCGGCAGCTCAGCTCAGCACCATGTGACTGTGGGCAATAGCTCACTTAATTTCCACTACGGCCCCCAGCGCCTTGAGACCCGTAAGGGTGAGTAGCTGCGCTATATAAAAACGGACTTACTCACACGAATCAGTGATTCCTTAACATTCGTGAAAGCCAATTCACATGCCGCATTCCACTCAAACTCTGCTCCTTTCTTTAACAATACTCTCATCGGTTCAACAATATCAGAGAAATTTGACACAAACTTCGAACAATATTCGGCAAGACCAAGAAATGATCTCAACAGCTCCTTCTCAGTAGGCTGAGGAGCATCGACAATTGCCTTTATAATACTTTTTTTCGGTTTGATTCCACTGGCAGATATTTCATGCCCCAAATAATTCACTTGATCTTTTCTTAGTTGGCATTTTTCCTTCTTGATAGTTAGCCCATGTTCTGCAATCCTCCTCAACACTTCGAACAACAATTCATCATGGTTTTCAAAAGATTTTCCCACCACCAAAATATCGTCTTGAAAACACAAGACCCTCTCCATTCCTTGAAAAATATTGTGCATAATCCTTTGGAACACCGCTGAGGCTGATGCCAGTCCGAATGGCATTCGACAATAGCGAAAAGCACCCAGCGGTGTAACAAAGGAAGTTAAAGCTCGCGAATCTGGATGTAAGTTCACTTGATGATAAGCTGCAGACATATCTAAGACGGTGAAAACTCTCCCACCTCCCATCACGCTTAACATCTCTGCAATATTAGGAAGTGGTTGACGATCCACCCATATGTTCTTATTTAGGTCTCTTAAGTCAATACAGCGACGAATTTTGTTTTCGTCCTTGGGAGCGACCACAATTGGGGCGAGCCATTCAGACGCCTCAATAGGTTCAATGATCTTATTCACTAACAATTTATCAAGTTCTTGTTGAAGTGGCTCCTCATTAACAATGGAATGGACCTCACCTTATGTACCACTGGAACAGCATTTTTTTTCAAAATAATACGATGAGTGAATCCTTTCAACATACCTAGCTTATCAGTAAATACATGAGGAAACGATAACATTAGTTTCTTTCCCCATTCCAAATCAACATCATGCATAGTCTCCACTGTTGTTTTTGCATTTGTCACCCCGAGTGGGACGGGTATGCCCAGACGTGGGTCCCGTGCTCTCCATGCCACTGGAATCAAGCTATCCTGGCTGAAGAGGGGTGAAACCCCGAAACCGGTCCTAGGATGCTTGTTTCCAGTCCAGGGAGAACCTGGCTTGGCAGTTCGGGCTGGACTGTTCCCATGAGGCACAGGGTCAAGACTGATTTGCATATGGCTGGGTTCAAACTGGAATGGCATGGTGAGCAAAAAAACGATGGATTTAGGCCCAGATCTCTGTACTGGGGTGCATGTATGACATTGTTCTGCATTCTGTCCTTCAACTGTTTTTGCATTTGTCACCCCGAGTGGGACGGGTATGCCCAGACGTGGGTCCCGTGCTCTCCATGCCACTGGAATCAAGCTATCCTGGCTGAAGAGGGGTGAAACCCCGAAACCGGTCCTAGGATGCTTGTTTCCAGTCCAGGGAGAACCTGGCTTGGCAGTTCGGGCTGGACTGTTCCCATGAGGCACAGGGTCAAGACTGATTTGCATATGGCTGGGTTCAAACTGGAATGGCATGGTGAGCAAAAAACGATGGATTTAGGCCCAGATCTCTGTACTGGGGTGAATGTATGACATTGTTCTGCATTCTGTCCATCAACTGTTGTTTTTGCATTTGTCACCCCGAGTGGGACGGGTATGCCCAGACGTGGGTCCCGTGCTCTCCATGCCACTGGAATCAAGCTATCCTGGCTGAAGAGGGTGAAACCCCGAAACCGGTCCTAGGATGCTTGTTTCCAGTCCAGGGAGAACCTGGCTTGGCAGTTCGGGCTGGACTGTTCCCATGAGGCACAGGGTCAAGACTGATTTGCATATGGCTGGGTTCAAACTGGAATGGCATGGTGAGCAAAAAACGATGGATTTAGGCCCAGATCTCTGTACTGGGGTGAATGTATGACATTGTTCTGCATTCTGTCCATCAACTGTTGTTTTTGCATTAGTCTCCACCACCATTACAGGCTCCTTACTATTGGGATTAAGGATAATATTTGAGTCCTTTTGGTGGCACCACCCCAACAGGTTGGAACCATCTTCCGTTACATATACTCTGCCATGTACACTATTGTTCTTAAAAAATATGTCTCTCCACTCCATCCCCACGATGTTAATTCTCTTCCCACCATAACCTACTGCTTTTATATCAGGTTGTTGCAATGCACTCATGTTTCCTTTCAAATCTTTTTCATAAACATCTTTAGATATAATGGTAAACAAACTACCTGAATCCACTAACATCTTGACCTGAGTATTCCCCAAAGTAACATTGCAGTGAGGCTTTTCAAGTTTTCCAGTGCTTTCCCATTGTATATTCGAGTTTCTATTGCTCTGTACAGTACAACTTTGGTTAGAGGTTTCATTAAAAATTTCACTTCCATCAACAGATAACATAATATCTTCTTGAACCTCCCCAAGATTCTCTACTATTTTCACACTTGAATGTTGTGAAGGTTGTAGAGGTTGTTTGTTGTATTTTTGATCTGCACATCTTGGCTAGATGACCCTTCTTCCCACATGACCTGCATGTCATGTTTCTTGCCCCACATGCAAAACTTGAAGCAATGTGCCCAGGACCACCACATCTATAACACATTATTTTCCTTCTTTCATTTAGTCCATCTATATTAGGTTCTACAATTTTAATGGGTTTCTTCAACTTTACTTCTTGTACATCAAGTTCAACAACCTCTTTATCTGGAGATTTCACATTCAGCTTTCCTATATCAATTTCTTTCATCCAGACAGCAGTATTCTCCATACTCCTGGCTATCTGTATTGCTTCATCCAACGCCGGGTCTAAAGATAAGAGTCTCTCTTTAACTTTCCTATCTCTGGTGCATCTCACAATTTGGTCACGAATTAGAGATTCCATCAGACCTCGAAATTCACATGTCACTGCCAAACCACGTAGTGTTGCTACATAACTCATAATGTCTTCATCCTTATGCTTGTGAACGACAAAAAAAATGTATGTCTTTCAAAAACTACACTTAACTTGGGTGTAAAATGTTTTTCTAACATTTGTAAAGACATATCATACACATTTACTGGTTGATCATCACCAATTCCTAAAGATACTTCAGGAAGATCATCATAAATTCTCCTCCCTTCTGTTCCCAAATGGTGCAGTAATATTGCTTGTCTCCTCAAAGGACCATATTTATCTCCGCCAATTGCCAACATGTAAGTAAAGAATATGTTTTTCCATCTTTTCCAAGGTATACTTGGTTCTCCTGGAACAGCTAAAAAGCTAGGCGGAGCTGCCATTCCTTGTTCTCCCATTCCTGCAACAAATTAGAAATAATAAACTACCACAACTAACTAAAGAAATAAATTACCACAATAAATCAAAATAACAATTTAAAATAAATATCTAAAATAATAAATTTGAAGGTGGTGTTTTTCTTCACTTGTTATAACTCTTCACCGCTTTATTTTTCTTCACTTGTTATAACTCTTCACTGCTTTATTTATCTTATTGTGGAGAAAGTCTTGTTTCTGCTTCCCCACCAGTGTTTCTTTTGAAGTCTTTTCTCTGTTTTTACTTCCCACAGGTAAGCTAGTACACGACATGTACACGTGACCAAAAGCAGGAAACTGATTTCCAGTGCTCCTCAAGATACGGCGTGTTTACTGCAAAATGTCAGCTGGCACGGTAAGCGCGCAGCGTTTATGGTGCAATGTTACAATTATAACCGCACAGCACTTTTAACTTTCACTGGAGCGCTCACGGCTTTCACGAGCGCTCGCGATTTTAGCTCGGCCCAGAACTTGTGAACGTCACTGCAGAATTCGCCACGAGCCTCGAGCATAATTCGCCACGTGCCTGTCAGTTGCTAATTCGCCGTGAGCCTCGAGCGCTTAACTAGAGGTGAGCTTGTGCTTGTCAGACGCTCGGGACACAACGGCCAGACAAATAAAATACGCATATTTCTTCGATGTATAATGTCAATCGTGCTACTCTTCGCACGCAATCGCAATCTCTTGCTCACAGTGATGATAGAAAGAAATCCACAGTGAAGGAAACCGTCAAATACAGTAAAAATTAAGTATTGGCAGGCAGTCTCACATGGAACTCTCTTCAATGAAAATTAAGTATTGGTAGGCAGTCTCACGTGGGGAACTCTCTTCAAGAAGACATAAATTTAACTTAACTCACGGTTCCCAGCAAAACGAAATTCTTCAGCAGTTCATGGAAGTAAACTGCTTTTTCAGGGGTGGAGGTTACCTTGTGCTCTGCCCCCCCGCGCAGATCACTCGTCGCCAAAAATCTGTAGTAACCACTCTTCAAGAATAAGTGGGTAGAAGCTTCTTTATTCACAGGTACAAGTAACAGCTTCTCAGTAACCTCCAGCTTCTCAACTGACTACAACTAATAGAACTCCCTTACGATGTCATTCTATTGCATCACTAGATTCCATAACAGAAGAAGAACATTTCCACACAAAGGGTTTGTGCTGTGGGGGGTTGGGCCTACTTGTCCCAAGGACAAAATATACATGAAAACGTGTTGCCCTTGACCCCAAACAAAATGTCCTGGGCGTTGGGCTATAGGAATTCCACATCCCTGTTGTAGTTCCAGTCAAGTCAAAGTCAAAATAAGCTTTATTCGATTTTTGTGTAAAAATCATAAAAGCATACAAAAACATAAAACAAATTAATTGACAAGTTAAAATCAAACACACAAGTTATGAAATTTAAAGGATCAGACATTACGTTATGGTCTACTAGTGTAAATAATACAGTAAATATAATAATCATTAAGAACCAGCAGAAGTGACGTGGGGAAAAGAGGGATTCCTAAGCCGAATAACAGCCCGTAGGTAACTTGGCCTAGTACAGCACATAAAGTGGGGCACGTCTGCAGAAACAAATGAGCCGGGTGACATTGTGCAAATTTGAATTCCCTCAAGCTGGGTGCTATTAAATTCACACATCCTGGTAAAATGTACAAAAAAAGACAATGTGCAAGGTGCTCTGGTTAGAAATGTTATCACAGGGACATTTAAATAGGGCTTCAGACCAGTCATTTACACTGGGGAAGCTTACCAAACCATGGAAAATGTCTAATCTGAACAGAGTTAAAAACAACCTGTGATGGGTGTTGTTCACAAATTTTAGATGTGGTGGCATATCGAAGGTGACCAGCATCATTTGAGTTTTACCACACTGGGTTTGAGAAGTTCAGAGGTCAATCGTAAGTCCTCAAACAGTGATAAGCAGGCCTTTTTTAATTCCTTTCTATTGATACATGCTAATGAGTCTGGGAGATCGAACTATTCGGGATGTTCTAAGTTAATACACAATTTTTTTATATAATTCAACCAAAGGATTTCAGTAAATGAGGCCAATCTTAGACAGTCCTTTATAACCTTGCCGTTTAAAACTATCGTTATTGGTCCAAATCTTATGCCAAAGACAAATTGTTTGGATTCTGTCTGTATCAGATAGAAAGGGGGCCCGAGTTCAGAGTGGCGAATAAATGTGGAACAGCTCATGGGTACTGAAAGGAGATATCTAAAAAAACAGTTTTCCACCAGTTGGAGAGGGTGAGTATTGCTTTATCACCAAATTCCCGCCCCATACAGCACTGTTGACCGACGATTTGTAGATGATTAACATTTCGTTCAGGGGCTTCTTGCCAAGTTTAGTCACAAAATTGGACAGAGCTGTAGTGGCTTTCATAAAAGAAAGCTTTCTAGTGTTGATTGCTTGTTTCCATGATCCATGCTTCTCGAACAAAACACCCAAATAGGAAAATGAGGGAGTAAAATTAATCTTTGTTCCACCAATGATGGGACCCCGACACTTCGCCAATCTTTTGCCACATTTCACGATGTAAGTTTCGCTTCGATTAACTAATACAAAAAGAACAATTGATGGACAGAATGCAGAACAATGTCATACATTCACCCCAGTACAGAGATCTGGGCCTGAATCCATCATTTTTTTGCTCCCCATGCCATGCCAGTTTGAACCCAGCCATGACCCTGCTCCCTATGGTAACAGTTCAACTCTAACTGCCAGGCCAGGCCCTCCCTGGACTGGAAACAAGCATCCTAGGACCGGTTTCGGTGTTTCACCCGTCATCAGCCAGGCTAGCTTGACTCCAGTGGCATGGAGAGCAAGGGACCTACGTCTGGGCATACCCGTCCCACTCGGGGTGACAAATGGAAAAAGAAAAATTTATGGACAGAATGTAGAACAATGTCATACATTCACCCCACTACAGAGATCTGGGCCTAAATCCATCGTTTTTTACTCCCCATGCCATTCCAGTTTGAACCCAGCCATATACAAATCAGTCTTGACCCTGCTCCCTAGGGGAACAGTCCAGCCCGAACTGCCAGGCCACGTCCTCTCTGGACTGGAAACCAGCATCCTAGGACCGGTTTCGGGGTTTCACCCCTCATCAGCCAGGTTAGCTTGACTCCAGTGGCATCGAGAGCACAAGACTCGCGTCTGGGCATACCCGTCCCACTCGGAGTGACAAATGCAAAAAGAACAATTGATGGACGGAATGCAGAACAATGTCATACATTCACCCCAGTACAGAGATCTGGGCCTAAATCCATCGTTCCAGTCCCAGGATGCTTGTTTTCGGTCCAGGGAAGGCCTGGCTTGGCAGTGCGGGCTGGACTGTTCCCATGAGGCACAGGGTCAGGACTGATTTGCATATAGCTGGGTCTGAACTGGGATGTCAAAGTGAGCTAAAGAAATATGATGGATTCAACCCAGATCTGTGACTGGGGGTGAGTGTCTGAAAAGTTTCAGGGCTCTGTCCATCATTTCCTTGTGTTTGCTTTGTTCGCCCTAAGTTGGCAGGGTATGCCCAGACGTGGGTCCCTTGCTCACTTTGCCACTGGATTCAGGCTAGCCTCGCTGATGAGGGGTGTTACCCCGAAACCGGTCCCAGGATGCTTATTTCCGGTTCAGGGAAGACGTGGCTTGGCAGTTCGGCTGGACTGTTCCCATGAGGCACAGGGTCAAGACTGATTTGCATATAGCTGAGTCTGAACTGGTGTGGCAAAGTGAGCTAAAGAAAGGTGATGGATTCAACCCAGATCTGTGACTGGGTGTGAGTGTCGGAAAAGTTTCAGCGCTTCGTCCATCATCTCCTTGTGTTTGCTTAGATTAACTAATAGACATAGATCCTGCATATAATTGACAAAGCAGGTGAGTAGCCGTTGTAAACTTAGGGGAGTACGGGCCATGAGTACGGTATCCGCCGCATAGTTCCAGTCACTTGTGTTACTTGTAGCCCCCATGCGAGTTGAAAAAGCAGAACCCCTGGGCTCCAGCACCTAGATCAGGGTCGGATGTTGTGGTGAGACTGCTTGTTTGTTTGCTCATTCGCTGATGTTCCTTTCTCTTCATAATGGTTTCCTGCCTCACAGTGTAACTCCTCCCCCTGCCAATCTCCACTGGCCAGCCCTAATCACTGTCCTCTGGGGACACACTAAGTCCGCTTTATCTGAAAAATTCACAGGGTTGGGGGAGGCAGTGGGACAGGTGGAGGGCACCCACAACGACCCACATGCCTGAACAAGTCTAGGGTCACAGCACTTCCCTTTTAGTGTCACACCCTTCTCAAAGAGTTGGGGAAATCGAACAGCACTGATCAGGGCCAGACAAGTTTGAGTTCCTGGACCACAAGGAGCCCTGTCTTCTCTCCCTGCAGCGTCTTCCTCCAGCTAATGTTGTAGACCAGGATCTGCTACATTGTTTTGAGCTGTGTTATATAAATGTTTTAGGTCATTCCTTTATTCATCAGTAGAGGATTACTTGGTGATGTCAATAGATTGAGCTGTGTCACTGCACTCGCAGGAGGTGGGGCCAGAGGGTGTGCCCCCTGACTATCGAATCAACAATATTGATGGGACGAAATATGAGGACAGAATATTGTAAGTAAATACTGACAGGTAAGTAAGTCTAGATTTTTTATACCCAACTTAACCTATATGTACCTGCTCTGTACATATATCTTCAAGGTACGTAGATGGTGGAGTTGGGAATAGTAAATCTATACTTCCCTATTTGCACTTACCTTTCAGTAGTTTGTCCGGCGATAGTATGCCACAATATTGTTGGTGTTGATACTCCTAGTATAATCGGACCAGAGGAGGTGTGTTTTGAAATGATTTCTCAGGTGAATGTTCAAGCACATTAGTTACACGTGGTACTTAGGGTCAGCGATTAGTGACTTCTTGTTGAAGGTTGATGTTGGCCTGCACTCCACACAAAAGATCAAACAGGTTGGCAGAGGACCTGAGGTCTGTGGCATCTTGTTGGAAGTTGATTTTAGAACTTAGTCTGCACAGACAGACACTCATGGTGCTGTATCGTTTTCTGTCCTCTTTCAGATGCCTGGGGCCACTGATGAGTTTGTCAGAGTCAGGAAGAGAGACCTGGATAGACTTACAACAGAGGTTATGCAGATGCGTGACTTCCTTCCGAGGATTCTCAATGGAGATATCTTGGAGAGCTTTCAGAAGCTGGAGCTTGTTGAAGCAAGTTAGTTTCTCAATCACTTTTGTTCTCCTTTAATAAATGCCTTTTTTACATCACAGATCTTTAGTAAATTCTTTGCTTTGCTAAAACCTGAACTGTCTTTAGAAAAGCCACAGTCTATGGAAAAGTTATCAAATGGTCTTTGTCATATCCAAACTCAACACCTGGCAGCTATGGAGGCCGCCGAGCTCACCCCAGTCCATCCAGCTGTCCACCCCACCCAAGTGGAGAGGTGTGGTGCAGCGGCCAGGGCAGCTGACTTCGGAGCACAGGGTTCACGGTTCGATCCCCGGCTCCGATGGCAGCTTAGCTCAGCACCATGTGACTCTGGGCAATAGCTCACTTAATTTCCACGACGGCCCCCAGCGCCTTGAGACCCGTAAGGGTGAGTAGCTGCGCTATATAAAAACGGACTTACATTTTTACACCAGGAATGAGTGATCAATAGTGAACTTATGCTCTGTCCTTATTCACACCATCTATTCCGGTCATGCTCAGGTCAGGAATCCCTCTCTCAGTTCCGTTTGCTATCCATATTTGATAGATTTGCACGTCTATTGAATTGTCTTATGATTGGCTTTGCTCTTGCTTCCAGCGTAGCAGTCATGTTTTCTTGTTCTTTTATATTGAAGATATGGTGTGTAGTGTAGCTCCTATTTCCCTAATAGGCTCTGCGCATTGGAATAATATCCCCTATAGGTTTGACATAGGACTAAGGTCAGTATGTCCCTATCGAGTATATTAAACTTAATTACTTGTGCACGCTAGCTCAGAGGCCACTAGAAACTCCTTGGATAACAAGAAGGGAGTAGTTTCTGGCAGCCGTAAAGACATGACAACTTTGTTTCCCTTTAGAATCAGAACGTGTCCCAGAGTCGTGGAAACAATAGATCACTATTTCACTCAGCTCAATCGTGCATACTTAGTTTTCCTCAAAGTTACACAGAAAGAATAGACGGGCATTTCAATAAAAGATTTATTGAACAGTCTTGTTTCTCGTGTAAGTAATATGTGCTGTTATGATCACAAGACAGTATGCAAGATAAATAATGTACAGCGTAAGCAGTAGAAATAAATAGTACTGCGATAACATTATCTGTAGCAGATATTCATTTACATAAATAACATGAGCTAAAAATGCGAGTACTCATACGATGCGTCTCTAAGCTAGTTCTACCCCAGTGTACCTAACCTAGGTGTAGGGAGAGGTATGAAGTAGGTGAAGTATTCCTTACTATGGTATACTAAGAGTATGTTACGCCTAGTATGTCTAGTATGCCAAGAGTCTAGTATGCCAAGAGTCTAGTATGCCAAGAGTCTAGTATGCCAAGAGTCTAGTA
Source organism: Calotriton arnoldi (assembly GCA_963921515.1). Classification (NCBI taxonomy): domain Eukaryota; kingdom Metazoa; phylum Chordata; class Amphibia; order Caudata; family Salamandridae; genus Calotriton; species Calotriton arnoldi. Next base: position 92,117 of record CAWUFW010020217.1, read on the forward strand.
TGCCAAGAGTCTAGTATACCAAGAGTCCCTCTAGGTTCTAGTCAGCTCCCTACCTTAAGAATGAGAGAGGTAGGAATCTCTTGCCAGATTCGAATTCCAACACCCCGCAAGGGAAGTCAGATCACTGGAAGCTGGACTCTCTGCGTGCAGGGATGACAGCGTCTTCTCAGTGCGTCAGGCCGCGATACGGGCTCCTCTGAAGTCGAGGTCTCCTCTAGTTTACAAGGGCTAGGGAAGGTATATTTATACCTGAGAGGTACCTCAGAATGTTAGCATTGACGTGAATCGGACATCGGAAGACGTCATGAATGAACCCCTAAGGTATAATGGTTCATGCATAATAGATGAGGCCTCGAAGAAATCAATAGTCCTGTGCTAGGGAAACTCCCGAAGCCTAAGGGTCTATTCTTCAAGGACTCGTTGTGACGTTAGGGTGGACGGATGTCGGAGACCATGCCTGTATTTGGAGTGCACGGTCTAATGCCTAAATAAGGACTGGGATTTTATGCCTATATAAGGGCAGGGCGAATTGTGCCTATATAAGGACATGATACAGGAAAGCCCGTGTATGGACACCCTAAGCGGAATACAACACCCACTCCACTTTCGTGTGTACGATAATACTAAAATGCTAAACATTTAAAATGCTAAACATAAAATGGAGTACCGCATATTTCTAAAATATTTCCTAAAACCATTTAAAAGGCATTTAAAAAACCTATTAGAATGCAAAAGGTACTGTACATTTGAAGCATTGCTTTTCATTTCAGGCATATATTTAAAATAAAATACAATATGAATGAAATTTAGCAGTAATATTTACATTTGACAGAAAATGATCTATAAATTGTTCAAAAATCAAAGTCATTTCATGTCATAAAAATGAATTAACTTTTTAGACAAACAAGATGACTAAGGGTCTGTGGAAGTACCGCGAAGTCTGTACTATAAGGCTAGTTCTACTTTAAGCAGATTGAAGTGCCATTTTAGTTCGAAAAAATGGAATAAAGATCAATTTTGGGAAGAGTTCCAAGGTCTTGAAGTATGAAGGCCAAATTGTTACTGCATCTCTGGAACACTGTGGGCTGAATCAGAGTCAGTTTACGGGTCTGGTGTAAACATGAGATCATCTATTTCTGTAGACAAAACATCGTCCACTGAAGTTGGTGTCAGTTGGAACACCTCGTGTAGTAGATTTTTTTTATTTTTTTTATTTGGATTTTATACAAAATGCAAATACAAACAAAAGGAACCATAGTTCCAACCAAAAGACCAGCCAGCACATCGTCACAAAGGTACAAAAGAAAACATTGTACAATATTTCGGAATGGCACACGTAAAAGAATACATCGGACTAGTGGCATGCACATTCTGGGGGGCAATACATACACATATAGCATCACAGTCTTTAGTATAGTCCATCACAAAAAAGAACCATCATGTACATTGTTATTGGTGAACAAACAGCAGGAACTTGCCGAACCCGCAGCAACAGAAATACACGCATGTGGGGAGTCTACAAGTACAATCCCCCTTAAACCAGTGTCTAGTGGCCACGTGCCATTATGCAGTCGCACTGGGGCTGGGAATGGGGGGCTCAGATCTGTCTCGCGCCCAATTTAAGAATGGTTCCCATATGTCCCGGGGTCTCGAAGTCATGGGCATTAGTTCCCAGAACACACCAAGTTGCGTGTGACCATAAGTCACATCAGACAGCCAATCCCTGAAACTTGGTATCTTCTTCCTCCCCCACCTGATAGCAACCTGCCTTCTTGCGTACAATAAAAGAAGTGCATGCAACTTGCGCTGCTTTGGCGGTGTGTCCTTCACGTATCCTAAAATACCCAACATCGGGGTGGGAGCATCTGTCCTGCCAACAATCTGATTAATCACGGTAAAAATCTCCTGCCAGAATTCGAACAGCCGTGGGCAATCCCAAGCAATATGGAGAAAGGAAGCCGGGGCATACCCGCACCGCCAACATCCATCATCCTCCCTTAACTTCATGCGGTAGAGGCACACTGGTGTTCTGTAGTATCTGTGCAGAAATTTAAAATGTATCAGGCGAAGCCTGTAGTTTGGGGGAAGTTCGGTCAGCTGCCTACAGCAGAAGTCCCATTGCTCTTCTGTCAATTGAGGGACAAGTTCACCGTTCCACTGTAACAGGGATTTCGGCTGCACCACTGGGGCTGTATTTTGCATACTTGTATAAAGACGTGTAACTAATTTGTGCGGTGAAGGCAATTTCAGGATTTGCTCTAGAGCTGGTAATGTTGGGGGAGCTTCGGGAAAGCCCGCCCATAATGCACGACATGCAGCTTTCAGTTTATGATATACAAACAATTCTGCAAAGGGCACAGCATGCCCCTCAGCTCCAACAGGGGGGCCTAAACTCATCACTTGGATATAAGTCAGCGAACGTGTATAAGTTCATTTCCTTGGTTAGGGTTTTACTAACCCCATCTTCAATGCAGGGCAACATGGGGTTCCGTGCCAGCGGCACAGACGGCGCATACAATAAGGGGACATTAGCTCTCTTCCGAAGCATATTCCACGCCCATCGCAGGGTGCCCGCCGTGTCTACATCTTCCCTAGGGCGTTGTGACTTCTGATACAATGCCACCCCAAGTGGCACAGGGGCCACCGCATCAATCTCAACTGCCACATGAGGCTGATATGGCGTCTGATGCACCCAGAAGTGGAGAAACTGTGCCTGGGCACACAGAGCATATAATTGCATATCCGGCGCGCCCAGACCACCCTGCCGCAGCGGAAGTGTCAGTAGGTCCCAGGAAACCCTGGCTTGCCCTCCAGCCCAAACCAGAGACAGCAGCTGCGATCGCAAGCATGCGAAAAAATGTTGTGTAAGGGGAATTGGCACGTTAACAAACAAATATAAAAATTTTGGTAAGATTACCATTTTCGTCAGCGCTATCTTTCCAGCTATGGATAAAGGCAATTTGGACCAGAGTGCCACCTTTCCCTCCAGCCACGTGTACGCCCTGCCAAAATTTAAATTCCAAATTTCCTGCAAGCCTCTGCTGATCCACACTCCTAGGTACTTGACGGCCTCAGCCTCCCACCTCAGGGGAAACTCGGATGTCACCATGGGAGTACCGTCCGTCAGTGGAAAAATCACGGATTTCTTCCAATTAATGGAGACACCCGCCAGCCCTCCAAATCTAATAAATTCCCTGAGAACCGGGTCTAGGTTTTCTTGTGGTTTAAGAATGTACAAGGTCACATCATCTGCGTACAACGAAATAAGTAGGCTGCGCGTGCTGAAACCGATGCCCCGTGCTGTGTGGTGTTGCCTAATTCTGGCAGCCAGGGGTTCCATGGCAAAGGCAAAGAGCAGGGGTGAGAGTGGGCACCCCTGGCGCGTGCCACGCGTGATGGAGAATCTATCGGACAGCAAGCCATTCACCCTGATTCGTGCTAACGGCATAGTGTACAACAATTTAATACGACTCATAAACACGGGGCTTAATCCCATTCGTGATAGGATTGTAAACAGATATGGCCACTCCAGCGTGTCAAACGCTTTGGTAGCGTCTAAAAAAATTGCAGCAGCCCGCACGTCCGGGTGGAGGTAATGCAGCACCGAAAATAATGTACGCAGGTTATGTGACGTCGACCGTCCAGGAATAAATCCTGATTGGTCCGGGAGTGCAATCATTTGAAGGAGCGGTTGCAATCTGTTTGCCAATAGTTTAGCATAAATTTTTATGTCCACATTTATCAGTGACAGTGGCCTATAGGAGTCCAACTCTGCCTCTGCCTTCTCAGGCTTCAGCAGTGTTATAATTACAGCTTCTCTCATTGAAGCCGGCAAGACACCCGCCTCCAGTGCCTCCTCATACACTGCGAGCAGCCTGGGGGCCAGCTCCTCAACATAGGACTTATAAAAAGCGGTGGTCAGGCCATCCGGGCCAGGGGCTTTAGCAAGCGGCAAACTTTTGATGACCTGAGCCACATCCTCCACCGTAATGGGGAGGTCCATATATTCTCTATGCGTATTATTAAACCATACCAAGGCAATGGAGTCCAGAAACTCCTGCAGACCCTCTGGGCTAGAGGCCTGGGCGGTCGTATACAAGGAAGAATAAAAATTGGAGAACTCAGTCAGGATCTCTGCCTGGCCCCTCACAGTACCCCCATCGGCAGTGTTTAATTCGTGTATGAATGTTGTGGACCTAGCGGGACGGATCATGGCCGCCAGCGTGCGGCCCGGCCTATCTCCCTCGCCATATCGCCTTGCCTCAGCATATTTGCTCAAAAATTTTACCTCTCGCTGCGATTCCTCAGCAAACTCAAGTAATTTCGCCTTTAGGAGTGCAGCTGTATTGGAGTCATTTAATGAATAGAATTTGCCCTCCAGGTCTTTTATCTGTCCCTCCAGGGCAGCGATGGTACCCCTGATGGCCTTCAGCACCCCGGCCTGTCTTGCAATGCATTGGCCCCGTATGACGACCTTGAATGCCTCCCAGAGCGATGCTTCGGTGTCTACCGACCCCGAATTGAGGGTGAAGTACTCCTTAATGTCAGATCGGATCTCCTCCTTGAATGCCTCATCTAAGAGCGCATGGGGGGCAAACGCCAAGTGAAAGCGCGGAGGCACACCAGGCAGGCACAGTTTGAGCAAGCAGGGGGCATGATCCGATAGCGAGCGCGCCAGGTGGGACACCTGCAACGTCCAGGTAGCAACCTCCTTCGATAACAACCAGTAGTCCAAGCGGGACCAGGCGCTATGGTGGCTAGAGATGCATGTCCCTTCCCTGACCCCTGGGTGTCTAGCCCTCCAAATATCCAGCAAATCGCCATCTGATATGATATCTTGCAGCGCAGCGCTTGCTTGCGGATGCAATGTGCGGGCCGAACCCTGTCTATCAATGAAGTCATTCAGCACTGCATTAAAGTCACCACCCCAGATCACTGCACAACAGCCAGTTGCCCTAATGCGCGCCCAGACCTCACGGAAAAACTCCGGGGAGTCCAAGTTTGGACCGTATATGGCCGCCAGTACCACCGAAGTGCCACCCAGCCTCCCCTGTAATATTATGTACCTCCCCTCCGGATCTACATATGCATCCTCTTCTCGCCAATCCACCCCTTTGCGAATTAGCACCGCAACTCCCCTTGCGTAGCTAGAGTAAATTGCTGAGTGTGTAGTCCCCCATCTGCTGTGGCACAGCCTTTGTGAGGGCTGTACATTTAAATGTGTTTCCTGCAGAAAGCATATATCGATGTTGTGTCTAACCAAATAGGCATGTACAAGTCTGGCCTTCCTACCATCGTTCAGCCCTCTAATGTTCCATGTGAGGACGTTTAGTGTATTAGCGTGTGGCTAATCTTGAAGGACGAGTTCGTAGCCCTTGCTGCCCAGCTGCGCAGCCAACCACCAATCCATCGTGACATTCCAGATATACTTTTAGCTGTGTGCTGGCTAACATTCGAACAATTCAACCCCAACTCCCGCCCTCCACCCACACCAACCCCCAATCAGGTTGTAGCATACCCATCCCAGTTCTAACCTTTGAAAACACCAAATAGAAAAGTAAAAGGGAGATCTCCCATGAGGGCGAGGTAAAGCCGGCGTACTTCCCTGCCTGCACAGGGTGGCCGGGAGTAATGCGGGAAGGCCTACAGCGGCATTCAGCAAATATGAAGGTAAATCAAAAGAAATAGACATTCACACGCCCTGGGGCAACCACACCCCAACCTCTAGGTCCGCAGAGGCAGCAAGGCCCACAACACAGCAAAGGATATCCCTCATCCAACATGCCCATTAACTGCAAATCACCCCACCCTCCGCTGCTGGTGAAATAGAGCAGGATATATGCACTAGATCAGTCATTGTCACTGAGCCTGCCTCCCGCATGTTCCCTAGTGGCACCAGTGGACTTGGAGCTCTTCCCACCAACATGTTTGGCGAACTTGAGGGCAGATTTCGCATCTGTGAAATAATGCGCCGTGCCATCGTGCGACACCCTGAGTTTAGCAGGGTATAGCAGGGAGTAGGGGATCTGCGCCTGCATGAGAATGCGCTTGGCCGGAAGGAATTCCCTACGTGCCGCCTGCACCGCCGGAGTAAAATCCGGATAGAAGGAGATATTGTTTCCCTTGTGAACGATTTGGCCCCTCTCCCTCGCCAGTCGCAAAATAAGGTCTCTGTCTTGGTAGTTCAGTAGTTTAGCCAGGATAGGCCTCGGCGTCCCACCAACAGGTGGTTTCGGCCCCAGCGACCTGTGTGCTCTCTCAATCACGAAGACTGATGACAGGTGAGGATCAAACAGCTCGTGTAAAAGATCCGACACGAAGACTTCCATTTTGGAAATAGCAGTGGTCTCTGGAATTCCAGTAATGCGGAGATTGTTCCTTCTAGACCTGGCCTCCAAATCATCGTTCTTGGCCCTAATAATACCCAGCAGCTTATCCATATTTAACAGTTGCTCCTTAGTTTCCATCTGGAATTCATGGTATTCTGTGCGTCTATTCTCCAGACTATCTAATCTGGTCTCATGGGTGTTCACCTGCTTCTTCACGGAATCTAATTGCTCAGTCAGGGTGTCTAGCTTTGTGTCTATGTTTCGCAAGCTGGAGCGCATTTCCAGCATCAGTGTTCGCAGATCTTCACCACGATCCTCAGCCTGGGAGCCATGCTGCGAATCACTTTGGGCATCTGGATCTGGTTCCGTGTTCCTTGTTGACCTTTTGTTCTCGAAGTTCAGCTTGGGTTGCTTAGCGTCAGGCTTACCCATGCTGGTGGCAGTCAGTAGGCGACGCAGGGCGCTGAAGTCAGCTCACGCAGGCCCCTCTACCCCACAGAACACCGAGTAACCACAGGTCCAGCCAAGCTTCGAAGTACCAAGCACCTCCGTATCAGCAGCGGTCTGCGCCAATCCTAATCGTGCACCATTACCAGATAGATTGCAGCATGTGCACTGGTGTGGGCCCCACCAGCGCAGTCTCCGCTCCAGCAGCTTCAGCACAGCACTCTCCACACCTCTGCCCCAGCGCGGGCAGTAGGGCCAGTCATTCGCAGAGTGGGTCTAGGTCTCCCACCGACAACCACCCGCACTGCCCAGTCCCTATCACAGCAGGGGGGGCAGAGGCGCAGTGCGGCACGGCCAACTATCCTTATTGCGCTGTTCGTGTGTCCGTCCAGAGCAGAGGCACCAACGGTCCTCCCCTGTCGCCAGCAACTGTGTGCGCCTCACAGCTCACCTTCATACACCCCAGCACCTCCAAGTACAAGCGCTGATGACGCGGCCCAGTCTGTTTAAGTGGATCTATGGACCATGCACCGATCCCGGCTCGCCCTCTACACTTCTGGGCTGTTTGGTGCCAATCGGGTCTCCACCTGTCACCACTGTCTTCCCTGCCCGGCGTCCACCACAGGTTATCCAGAAAATGGCGGCTGGAAGGGTCCCCCGAGGCCCGCCTCGTTTTTCCTCCTGAGTGGGCCTCCACTCCGCAGTGCTGTCACTATGTCCCCTGTACCTGCGGGTCCTCCGGCATCGACCCCCGCCGCCTCTTCCTCTTTTCACGAGCTCTGCCTATGGCGTAGGGGTCTTCGGCCACCCCCAGCCGCCGCCGTTCTCCTTACGGCCGAGCTGAAGCTCTAGTGCTCAAAATGGCGGTCGCGGCCCAGTGCGGCCCGACCCCACCGGGTCACAGCAGCGGATAGCCGCCTCGAATAAATGCCCCAGTGTCCCCTGTGGCTGCAGGGATCAGTGCGCAGCCATCCGCCGCCTCTATTTTGCCACCTTGCCTCTTGCTGACCTTCAGGGCGTCCCCGGCGTCACGGGCCTCCGCAGCCGCGGGCTCGATTTGTAATGCAGCCCAGCTGCCTCTGATGTCCAGCTCCAAGGGGCTCCCCGCCGAAAACGTTGGCGTCCAGCAGCGCGGTCAAAGCCAGTGCCCCGCAGACCAAAGAGGTGGTTGTTTCCGCGCCGGAGTCTCCACAACCCCAGGGGGCAAGTATGGTGCCGTTTCAGCCCTCCGGTGGAAGGATTATAGAAGGATTTGTTCCCGGCCGGCGGAGCTCGCTTACAAAGCGGCCATTCCGCGGCTCGGCTAGCCACGCCCCCGCCAGCACCTAGTTGATAGTAGATTAATTGCACAGAGATGTGAAGCATCGCTTTCAGCATAGGTTGCCGCAGCAATGTTCGCGTCCGTTGTTACCTGTGTGCCTGTAGATCTTTCTCGTACCTCAGCAGCAGCCGGAAGCGTCTGTGAGATCTCAATGAATGCTGTCATCAGGATTGGTAGCCTCTGGGGACAACACAGAGCATGGGCCGTTATCGGGACCAGCAGAGTATCGACATCCGTTGGCGTTGCTGATGGAAATGTTAGACAGGTGTCCAACACGCATTCTACACCGCATAGCAGGCAACGTAGAACAGGTAAGATGCAATCTTGCCAGATTGGTCTGAATGACAGGAACCACGTGGTATTAAGTTCCCGTAGACGATTTATGCCCAAAAGCTGTACTATTCGCTCACGGCACTTTCGTTCAAGGAGAGCTTTCTCCATTTCGCTCGGAGTGATGTCTGCGAATAGGCTGGCCATAGCGTAATAGCAGGAAGAGAAATAGAATTCCGGCAACAAGTGCTAGAATTAACGGTATGCCACCAAACACCGAATGTGCAAAGTTCGGGATGATTCAGAGTATTGCCTGGAACGGTGCTAACAGACCGGAACAGATGCTCTTAAATACATGTACAATTCCTGTTGTATCAGACATGTTAAAGATACGTCCTATCATTTCCACGAAATGTATAGGGCAGTTTGTTCGTATTAAAGTCTGTATCTCAGCCAAAGTCCTTGCTATTTGTAGATCATAGGTTTCTTTGGCCGAGGTCAAAGGCACTGTTTGCTGTAAAAGCATGGCTTTCATTCTGCTCAAAGTATCAAATCTTATAAAAGAGACGTTCAGCGAAGGCCATAGAGGCGACTCCTGACTGTGTCTATTGGGGCAAACAATACTTGCATACAGCAAGTGACCCTGGAGTTCACCGTTACTAGATATGGGATGCCTGGCAACATGCCGCAGCAACTCTGATCATTCAACATGAGGTAACTCCCATTAGAAAGTTGTCCAAACGTTGGATTAATCATAGCAGCTGGTGTACCCTGCTGGTGGCAAGACAAATTTGCCACAGAACCATTACAAGCCCCGTGTAAAGAAATGTCCTGACATATTAGTGAACCGCTCAGTGCATTTTTACAGTGTGTACCGCTCAGAAACACTTCACGATCCCCACTCCAACATCTATATGTGTATGGTAAATTCCAAGATGTCTTAATGTATTCCTTACCCAACCTTTCATATTTGCCTGCTTGCATCTGTTTGAGGCAATACTGAAACTGAAAAGTAGTCACAGGTAGCGTGATTTTGCCATAAATAAGCCATTCTGTAGCTGGTTTTTCTGCCACTGTGAATGGTAACTTTTCCAGTTTTTCAATGCCCAGCACTGTATACTTTGCTCCTCTTTGTGCCAGTTCGATCTGTTTATCAGTTAGATTGTATTCTGTAAACAGAGCCGATGTGTTGATGAAACGCCAAGGCACATAGCCTGTACGCAAAGATTGCAGCGTCCAGCTTAATAACACAATAGAACGTAATTGAGATTGGCTTTGTTGTAACATCGCCAAATCTTGTTCCAGTATGTCGATAGCAGAGGATACAATACTGTCCAAGGAATAAATTCTGGAGGACAAAGTTGTTAACCCATTGTCGACCACAGAGAGGGTTTTCTCTAAATTAATACGATCAAGTTCACGTATTCGTTCTGCGGCCTCTATCTGTGACACTTTCCATGCTTCATTATAAGTAGCATAGATGCCGGCATATAAGAAACGTTTTTGACGCGGTTTTCTTGGTCCAAGCAAGAAATCCCTAAGGACTGCGTCTTCTTTAAGTAAGGATAAGTGTTGTTTCACATCCTGTAGTGTAGATTTCTGCAGCCAATCGAGGCATAATTTACCTACACTGTATGTTGTTACTACCCCGGATGCTGTCTTTGGACGTATCTTGGGTCTGGCCTATGAATAGTAAAGCCCTGAGTTTTATTCAGGAATCTTTCCTGACAGTTGTTCGTGTCTGTGGGCCAGATCAACCATTTTTCCAATCAGGATTAGATCTGTTGAGTTGTAGTATTTTGTCAACTGTAACCGCTGCCTGTGTATTGTTATCACTTGCAGGTGTTGGTACAGAAGGTGTTTTCATCTCTTTGATCTTGGCTAGTCCAAGACAAGATGTTTGTTGGATAGTTTCATTCAAAAACATTATTTGTTCAGGGATGATGCAGGCTCTAAATAAAGCTTCTATCCCCTGCACTTGCCAATCTTTAGTACCCCAGACAGTTTTTGTGTCTATTGTGTCTTTCCAAAAGTCGAAACCCTGTCTAGACAGTTGGGTAATAAATGTTGCAGAATAAATTTGTTTCGTATTTGTTAACATAATTTTCAGTCCTGTTTTGTTTACATTTTTATAGTGAAACGTTTCTGGATCAGATGTATTGTATCCTGAAAAATATGGAAACTTGTTAGCAAATGTTTTTGAACTACCGTGTGGTGGTGTAGGACAATGCTCCCATTGGTTAAACATAAACACATTTCTAGGGTATGCAGATTTATGCAAATAATGATGACCATAGTGGTTATAGCAATACAGCTTTTCATAGTCTGATGAACCCTCTAAATATTCATTTTTAGAAAATGCAGCAGATTTTTCTAGGTCAAACACTATGTCGTTAATAGTCTCAAAGTCCCAATCATCAGAATAGGCACTGGACGAAATGAGATCACTTAGTGAAATTTTAAACAAATGTGGAATGTTCAATTGTTCCGTCGGTCCGAAGATATCTAAATCTGTTTTGTCCCACACTATACCATCCTGTATAGGAACAGCTGTGATGTTCACTGATGACAAGTCTCTTGCTTCACGATGGGAAGATTTATGAGGTTTCAAAAGTACGTTCACGTCTTTTCCTTCAGTATTCACATGGATATATCTGCCACTTATAAGCACGCTCACAGTTGTAACCAAAGCTAGCCAGAGCAGGAAAACAAAAAGTCCAGATGTAATCCAGAGTTCAATCCATGGAGAAACCAAATAAGTCTTTTTCAGAAAGTGAAGAAAGTCTTGTACTTGCTGCTTGAATTTCAATGATGCTGGCGTCGTTTCAGGTTCACTCGGATCTTCTGAGAACGTATCAAAGTTAATGAAATAGCCAGAAGCAGTTCTGTCAATTGTGGAAATTGCATCAGGATTTGTAGAAATCGCTGGAACCAGTTGATCACTTGCTACGTTGGTGTAGACAGGTGTATTTGGACGAACTGTTACTTGAGTTTCAAGAGGGATGAGTTCCATAGCATTGTTGCTCAGTCCTTCATCTGTTACAGCTGAATTCTCGATTGTTATCAGTCCTTCAGTCTGAACCTCTTGGATAGTAGCGAGAGGAGTGCGTCTGCTACTAGGTCGGAGTCCACGAGGCCTACTATTTAGTATTTGCCACATACTGTGGTTTGATGAGGTCGATGGACACAAATCTTTTCACCTTTCTTCCAGCAAGGGGCGGCAGAAGTACTGTTCTTGTTCCTTGAACTGCTAGGACAGGTACTGGTTGTCTGTAAGAAGGTCCAAATTCCTTATTGTCCGCAATCTTTTCTCTGACTAGATCCCCAACTTTTGGAATCCAGACAGGCCTTGCTGGGACCGCCGGTTTTCCCCAGTGGTGGTTGGCTGTAGGAATACGTTGCTTTGTTTCGTTCTTAACTCATTCAGTTCCTGTAAAACAGCCAAACGATCTTTGATATCAAACGTTTTATTTTCCACCACTGTGCCTACGTCATCGAGATCTGGTACCCACATTCTTGTCCCAAATAGGACCTCATATGGAGTGACCCCCTAGAGAACTTCTTGGCAGGTTGTTCAATGAGCGTTGGACCCCATAAAGATGTTTGACCCACCCATCACCCGAACCTAATACCCTAGCTGTTATAGACTGCTTTATGTCCCGCTTTTTCCTTTCCACAACCAAACTTCCCTCAGGATGGAATGGAGAGGAGTACCGCAATGCAACGCCCAGACTGGCCATGGCTTCTTTGTAAGCCCGAGAGTTGAACGCAGGGCCCTGGTCAGAATGTAGCGTGCCTATTGCGTATGTGCCGATAAAGACTCGCAAATCTTTTATAACAATTCGAGCGTCAGCCGAGCGCTGAGTAGGCCTGGGCGGTAAATTCCGTTCCGCTCGCGGAATTTGGGTAATTTCGCGTTCCGCGGAGAACGCGAAATTGCCCAAAATTCCGCGATCCGCGGCTTCGCAGAGTTTTTTGCTTGTTCGCGCTTTCAAAATGCGTGTTCGCAAGATATTTCTCCTCGAGCACGCAAACAGCATTCGCGAACAGGAAAAAAGCATCGCGAACGGGCGGAACAAGCAATTCCGCGTGTTCGCGGAACTTTTGCATGCTCGCGGAGATTTTTTACCGTTTCGCGGAGCTTTGCGTAGCGAGACTATGCAAATTCCGCCCACCCCTAGCGCTGAGGCCATATCCATAGCAACCTAGATTTAGTATTTGTGGGATTGCACTTGTCCATGAGGACGCCTGTGCATAGATAGTCTAATGCTGTCTAACAATGGTGTCTGTACAGTCGTAGCATGGTGTTTGGTGGCTTTCTCGTTGTAATTTGCAGTCTATGCAGTTGTTGATGAATATGTGTATTTCTGTATTCATCCCTGGCCACCAGTACATCTCTTTTAATGTCAATATTGTTTTAGAGATCCCTTGATGTGACAGACTCTCCCCCAAATGTGTTTCATAAATCAAAGCTGCTCTACATTCCATGTTTGGAATTACCCTATCCCCCACTCCAGGGATTCGAGCAAAAGGAACGTTGTTCGCATCAATTACATAAGAGTACTTGAGTGGAAACTTTTTGGTAACGCTGCACCACTGCCTTTGCTTGTAGCATTGACAGCCAACATTATCTCACTGTCTATTTTTGTTTTTGAGCGAGTGATCGCAGCTACGGAAGCCGTCTGAACAGCCCCTTTGCGGCTTCGTCAGCCAATGAATTCCCTGCAACGTGAACGCCATCACGTTGATGACTCAATGTGTGGATCACGTGAGCCTTTGGTAGTTCGTTTTTTAACTGAACTACTTGTTCCCAAAGCATTTTATGCTTTATTGTGCCACCTTTTGCATCTTTGAACCCGTTTTCAAGCCAATTTTGTATATATTCATTATACGACTGCACACAGTAAAAGGAATCGCACACGATTAGTGTGGGGAATTCGCGATCTGTATTTTCAAGTGCCAGTTTGAAAGCTTGTAGTTCAGCTCGCTGAGCTGTACAATCTCCTAGAGATTGAGTTTTTGTGACCATAGGTCTGAAGATGCCATCCCGCATGCGACCTTTAACGATTGCACACGCTGCACTGTAAGCTTGCTTACCCCCTGTTGCGGGTTGTGCGGATCCGTCAGTGTAAATTATGAATTCGTACTTATTGAGAGGCAGAATTTCAGTGGGCAGAGGACATTCTTGTTCATATTGCAGGAATGCTTGTGTTTTTAAATCGGGATCAAAAACATATTCAACATCTGTTGCAGCAAGAGAATTAACCCATTGTATCCATCTTGGATGTAATGCTTTAGCATTTGGAATGCTTGCTTTTGTGACCGCTTCTAAAGCTGGTACTGGGGTTACGACAATAATGCGTTTCCCTTGGGCTAAGGCTCTTTCGTTTGCTACAGCGGTTTGAACTGCTGTTAGAATTTTTTCAGTTGAACTGAAGCGCATTTCCGCTTGTGTGTACAAATGAGATTTGTATGCAATTGGTATTTTCTCACCCTCATTGAAGGTTAAGTAGGTGAATCCGCATTGACCCGAAATTATTCGGATCACTAAATTGCGTTGACTTACGCGTGTTTGTAAGTGATTTGTAGCTAACATGTTAGCCTGTATTGAACGCAAGATTTCTGTGTGTTCTTGTGTCCAATTCTTGATAGAAAAATCAGGTTTGATTAATGCGTAGAGAGGTTTAACCCTTTCTGCGTAATTTAGAATGTATGTTCTTCCAAAATTTAGGAAACCCAGGATGGATTGTAAGTTTTTTTAGCGTTTTTGGAGGTTGGAGCAGCGCACATTTCTCTAGAAAGTTAGCTGCCAAGCTCTTGCCTTCACGTGAAAGCTCATATCCTAGAAATAGGACATTGAGATGGGCAATTCGGGACTTTTTAAAGTTGAACTTGTAGCCCTCAGAGGCGAAGCCCAGTATAATGGTGCTTACCCTGTTCAAGTGTTTGTCCAGGTCATCGTCTGTCAGATAAATGTCATCGACAGCATTGTCATAAATTTGTAGTAACTCCGTTACCCTCGCTGAGAATAACTCCGGGCTGTTCTTGAACCCTTGTGGGAGTCGACAAAATTGACGCTGGGTCCCCATTATGGAGAATGCTGTTAAGTACCTGCTTTCAGGTGCTATGTTTTGACAAAAGAAACCATTTGAGATATCTAATGTGGTTTTATATTTTTTACGCACAATGTTATTCATTAATGCTGTGCTATGTGCATTTTGCACTGCAAATGTTTTACAACAAGTATTTAAGTGTCTGTAATCCAAAACTAGACGATAGGTGTTGTCTGGTTGGAGACAGGAAACAAACGATTGTTCATTGAGGAGGTGCATGTTTCAATCACCCCTTGGTATTCAAGTTGATCTAAGATCTCCCTGACCTGTTTTTTAGCTTCTTGCTTTATTGGGTACTGCCTTTGTGCACTGGGTTCATGTTTCAGATGTATTTTATGGTGAGGTGAGTCCTCATCCCATCCTACATGATTTTTATATAATGCTGTGGCCTGGGCTACTGCCCATTTCCTGGCATATGTATATTTTAGGTGTATTGGAATATGGTTGGAGAAGGCAGGCATAATAATGTCCTCGCCGTGTGGGCACTCCCTGACAAATTGTGGTGGCCAGTCTTTTTCTGCTAGAAGTATGTCATAGCCCCTTGAAAGTTTTTCCCAAAGAGTGCTTTCACCTGTCTAGGTTTGTCTCCCTCCATCCGGAGTGTTATTTCATATAACTTTTGTGGAGTACTAACCCTGGTGTCTACAGTCTCAACTGTAATGTACTCATTCAAGTCCACTATCTCCAGAAGTTCCTTCAGGTTCTGGCGAGCTATTGTGACTTCTGCTGCACTGTCCAGCATTGTCTGAGCCCATTCTCCGTTCTTGAGTTGTGTTCTCAGTATTCTCGGCATGTCTGATCTTCAGACCTGCTACTTTCTTTTTGGAGAATTGAGGTTTTGTTTTATTTTTTGGAGCGTGGTTTTCTTCTTTGGATTTCACGCGTTCTTCTCTATGTTCTGACCGTCCTCTTCTTTCCGAAGTCTGTGATGAGATCTGAAAGGGACGAGAGGAACGTGTATCAATATCTCGATACCTGTCAGGTTTTCTCAAATTATCCCTATTCCTGAGGTTATACCTCTTTTCTGAGGGCTCCTTTTGAGGAGACCTACCTCGGGATTGAGAACGTTTCACGTTTGAATTTTGTATATTAGTCTCCCACTTCTTTTTAGATGTAGGAGTTTGTTTAATTGAGTCCTTCTCAGGACTTTCAGATAGTTTCGGCTTCACTGGTCTTCCACCCAAACTATCTCTGCCTAATTCTGCATAAGATTGTTCAATTATTCTGGGTAGTTCAGCTTGATGTTCTGTAACATCGAATTCCCTTAATTTTTGGCGGATCGCCACTGCTGCTGCCTCCCCTTTAATATTAGATAATATTATTGTTGAGACCTGGTCGAAATTTTTCAGTAATTTCATACCTAAATTCAGAGCAGGCTCTGCCCCGTATTCGTTTTGAATTTGTTTCAGGACATCAGGTATTACCGCAATTGATGGAATACCATGTGTTTTAGTATAGATGGCAGCAAAGACTGAGCCCCAAGTGGTACAGTCTTCCAGTTGTGGTGTGATCCCCATTGGTAAACTGATTGTTAGGATTCTGTGTTTCTCATATGGGCTAGTATTTGGAAATACTACTTCGATTTGACTAATTTTTTGAGCTATCCAGAATGGAATCTGCTCACGTTTTGTGGGCATTTTACCCATGACTGCGTATAGAGTCTGTGGTGTAATTTTTAGTGTATTCCCCTGTTGAGTTTGATTTGGAAGTGTCAATGGTTGTTGGACTGTGAAAGTCCGCATGACATATTGGACCAATTGTCTGTAGATTTTTATTAACTCTGTAAGTTGAGTAAGTAATTCCTCGTCTGACATCTCTTCAATGTCAGGATGAGGTGTGTAGCCGGCTAGAATCGGCCATGTTGCTCCTGGTCTACCTAGTAGACCGAGCCCGGTAATGTTTCTGTGATGTTTTAGGGCGCCTTTAAACCAGAGCTGATGCTCCTGGTATGTTAACGGAATTTCAATATCCTCGAAAGGAATATATTCCTCTGGTGGATCATCTTCTTTGTAGAAGTGAAACGTGTGTGTTACTGGATTTGATTCAGGAAATATTACCCATGAATAGAATACCTCTGTCTGAAAAGATTCGTGTGCCTCTATCACGAAAACTGCTCTACCACCTCTTGGTGGCAGACCGTGTTTTATAAGTTTTAGAGTGATGGCTCTTCTTAAGTTTTGAGGGATGTCTATAACACCCTCCTCGGCTTCATTAAAACCTGTGATATTATAAGCTGTTGCAGCTGGCTGATCCACAGCACCACCGTTTCCGGTCTCAGTGTCGGAGCCAGGCATTTTGTTTTTTGAAAAAATGTAGAACAAGTTTCAAGGAAACAAAAGTTAAGGTGCACAATATTTTGGAACACTGTATCCTTCAACGTTGAGCAAACCAAACAGCTAAGATATAGGGTGTTTCCCTATGTAGCCGTGGTGGATACTTAACCCTGCCCAATCCAGACGTCTTTTGGAGTATATGGGTAGGGGTCTCTGAGAAGAAAGCACAGCTGAGTTACTCAGTATCTATCGTTAAATTACCGCCTTACCAAACGTTGGGCGCCATGTAGTGTAGCTCCTATTTCCCTAATAGGCTCTGCGCATTGGAATAATATCCCCTATAGGTTTGGCATAGGACTAAGGTCAGTATATCCCTATCGAGTATATTAAACTTAATTACTTGTGCCAGCTAGCTCAGAGGCCACTAGAAACTCCTTGGATAACAAGAAGGGAGTAGTTTCTGGCAGCCGCAAAACATGACAACTTTGTTTCCCTTTAGAATCAGAACGTGTCCCAGAGACGTGGAAACAATAGATAACTATTTCACTCAGCTCAATCGTGCATACTTAGTTTTCCTCAAAGTTACACAGAAAGAATAGACGGGCGTTTCAATAAAAGATTTATTGAACAGTCTTGTTTCTCGTGTAAGTAATATGTGCTGTTATGATCACAAGACGGTATGCAAGATAAATAATGTACAGCGTAAGCAGTAGAAATAAATAGTACTGCGATAACATTATCTGTAGCAGATATTCATTTACATAAATAACATGAGCTAAAAATGCGAGTACTCATACGATGCGTCTCTAAGCTAGTTCTACCCCAGTGTACCTAACCTAGGTGTAGGGAGAGGTATGAAGTAGGTGAAGTATTCCTTACTATGGTATACTAAGAGTATGTTACGCCTAGTATGTCTAGTATGCCAAGAGTCTAGTATGCCAAGAGTCTAATGAGTTAAGAATGAGAGAGGTAGGAATCTCTTGCCAGATTCGAATTCCAACACCCCGCAAGGGAAGTCAGATCACTGGAAGCTGGACTCTCTGCGTGCAGGGATGACCGCGTCTTCTCAGTGCGTCAGGCCGGGATACGGGCTCCTCTGAAGTCGAGGTCTCCTCTAGTTTACAAGGGCTAGGGAAGGTATATTTATACCTGAGAGGTACCTCAGAATGTTAGCATTGACGTGAATCGGACAGCGGAAGACGTCATGAATGAACCCCTAAGGTATAATGGTTCATGCATAATAGATGAGGCCTCGAAGAAATCAATAGTCCTGTGCTAGGGAAACTCCCGAAGCCTAAGGGTCTGTTCTTCAAGGACTCGTTGTGACGTTAGGGTGGACGGATGTCGGAGACCATGCCTGTATTTGGAGTGCACGGTCTAATGCCTAAATAAGGACTGGGATGTTATGCCTATATAAGGGCAGGGCAAATTGTGCCTATATAAGGACATGATACAGGAAAGCCCGTGTATGGACACCCTAAGCGGAATACAACAGGTGTACTACTAGAATAACACGTTTTGTATATTGACCCACAAAAATATTGAATGCAGAATGTCAACTACCTGTAAATCGTCAAGCGTATATAAGTAAGCATATATTTTCTATTCTGATCTCCCTGTAGAGTTCAGAATAGTAAATCTAGTCTTACAAATAAACACTTATCTTGGTGATATAGTGGTAATACATATCCTGCAGTTTTTGGAGGGGGGGGTGTTTGTGCCCTCAATATCCTGCCATAACAACCATAGAGACATGCGTTAATCAAAAGGAAACATCAGGGACACACTAATGATTACAACAAACCCCATTATGGCGCCCCTCACTTATTACACAGTCAGGTGTTGAGTGGAAAAGTGTCCATTTAACATGATAGCAAGTCATAAAGGTGTTGTGAGGCTCTGGTGAAGGTTTAAAAGAAACGTTCCACAAGCTGGCGTTTTTTTGTATGATGGGCGCAGTAAAACGAAGTTTGGTTTTGTATAATCTAATGCAGAGCATCCGTTCGCTGTAAGCAGTCTATATCATTTAGAGTAGGCATGCAGAGCTAAGTGCTTCTGCTGAGAATCAGAGCCTGGAGGTACACCCCTCTTACAGAACTGAAAACCGGATTAGAAGGCAGGATGCGGGAAGGGTGAGACTTGGAGGAGCCAGCTTCTTCACACACCCAACTCAGGATGTGCGGTGTCTGTGGAGGGAGGGGGGGGAGTGGAAGGAATATTGAGATGAGATGCCCTAGGTAAGTTTTTGGGATGGTGTGGAACACATGCATATAGATTCTTATACACCAAACTTTGATGTGTCTCTCCCTTTGGGTATTTTTTTCAATAGTAATCTACTTGTCTCAGTGTTGAACTCTAACCAGTTCAGATTCCCAGAGACCCATGCCTGTAATAAGTAAGGCTCGGTCTAGACTTCGCAAATTAAGCAGTTTTCATCCAGAACATTCCACACGTTTACTATTTACTGCTCTTCCCTTTTTGATGCACTAGCATAGTTCCTCTAATGGCCTAACTGGGTCTTCATTCGGTGAATAAAAATCACTGAGCTCTAAAGAGCACCGCACTGGTCATTTATGCCCATCACCAAAACACGTTCCACAGAGACCTCTCTGCAATTTCAACACTCTTACAACCAATCACCTAGTGCCTCACCGGTGATGTGAAGTGCTATAAGAATGTAAACGCAAAACAACAAAAATGTGTGTACAGCGTCTCCAGTTTTGGTAGCCATGTGGCTCTTCCCTTTTACATTATTTTGAATTATTACCTATTGTGTCTCAAAGGAAGTTGCTATTTTCATAATTATCATAAATGTATAGCGTATTTTCGAAAACCCTTTATAGATAAATAACGAAATAAAGGCTGTGCAAGTGACACTCCCCACCAGAACGCAGAGCAATCCTCAAATCAAATGACAGACCAGGCAAGTTTTGCCCTTCATGGTGTTCATTCAGAGACTTGTTGTTCGAGTCACACAACTGTCATGGTGTTGGTTTTTCTGCATGATAGATTATGTCTAGGCTTGGCAATCTTGACTCTCATGTTATAGCTAGTAGGTGTCAAAGTTTACAGGGAGCAAGAGCAGGATTGGTAGATCAGACTTAGATGCTTCTACCCTACTAATGAATTTGGAAATGTCTTGGTCACCAGTTCAAGCATTATATCCTTGGTAAGTCTTAGGGCACTGCAGTTGACAAAAGCCCTAGTCTTACTGACTATGATGCTGCAGATGGTTAAGAGGATTGAGGCATTTGCAGTACAAGAATCCCTTTCTTTGACTATTGCCTGGTGATTTGGAAACCCGGCCATGCCTACTTTTCTTCCAAGGTCTTCACTGATTTCCATCTAAATCAGACATTGTTCTCAGTTCAGAGAACTGTCTGCACCTGATGGCTCTCCCACACATTATCTGCCTGTGAATAGAGCAGTGAGCACCTTGACCTTGTATCTGACTTTCATGTTTCAATTCCCTATTTATTGCCTTTGGTACAGGCCACAATAGACTAAAATCTCCTATTGCCACCTGGTGTACTGGATCGGCATAGTTGCCCCAAGGACACATGACCACACTGAATGAATGAAGGGATTTATAGAGCGCTAGACTCACCCCCGAAGGGGTATCTCCGCGCTATAAACTGAGGTTAGGAGGCTGGAACAGGCGATCAGTTGTTAAAGAGTTCCATTTTCAGGAGTTTCCTTAACTTAAGAAAATTCAGCCACTTGCGTAAGTGAACAGGGAGCGAGTTCCAGTTTCGTGGGGCAAGATAGGAAAAGGTTTTGCCACCAGACCGGAGTTTGTTGAACCGAGGGACAACAAGCAGAGCCTTCTCTCCAGAACGCAGAGATCTGCTAGGTCGGTAGTGAATGAGTTTTTCCACAAGGTATATAGGACCCCTATCATTGATTGTTTTGTGGACCAAGCAGCAGATTTTAAATTTAATTCTTTTACAAATGGGGAGCCAGCGAAGGTGTCGCAGCAATGGGAGAGATGCAGTTCTAGGAGGCATATTAAGGGCCAGACGCGCTGCCGTGTTCTGAACCACTTGCAACCTGTTCAGCACAGTGTCATTTGCTGCTGCCAAAAGGGCATTACAGTAGTTGAGGCGACTGACTACCAGGGCTTAAATCAGGGACTTACGTACTGATAAAGGGAGGCGGTGCAACGGGAGACATCGTTTACAACGAATGCGCTACAACGCATTCCATTACAACGCGAACCATTACATCGCAAGTCCTTACAACGACTTGCTGTAGGGGGCAGAAGGGGTTGGATTTACAGTCCAACACCTTCCCTGCTGTTGCACAAACTGGAGTAGGAATAGTAAATTATACTATTCCTAAGTCCAGCGTGCCCCCTACAGCAAGTAGTTGTAACGACTTGTGATGTAATGGTTCGCGTTGTAACAACATGGTCGTTGTAACGACCGCGTTGTAATGGAATGCGTTGTAGCGCATTCGTTGTAAAGAGATATATTTGGTGGAACACTCCGTAATAGCTTCAACATATAGAAGCAGGTGCCTGAGGTAGTTACTATCTGATCTCTTATAGATAGGGAGTGGTCCAGATAGACACCCAAGTTTTTTGCCTTCGTAGTAGGGGTGGGGGCCAAGCCCAACTCTATTGGCCACCAGTCAGGAGACCACAGTGTTTGTGCTTCGCTGAACAGTACTATTTCTGTTTGTTCGACATTAAGCTGGAGAAAATTATTAGTCATCCAATCACTAAGGTGACTTTTCCTCATCTGATTGAGCATCTGTGAATCACCCACTACCCCGCAGAGGATCCTTGGCGCTGACCAGTTTTTTGTTCAAGACCACAAGTGTATGTGAGAGCGTGATGTCCTGTTTAAAAGGGAAAGAGTTCCACATGATGGGACCTATACGGAGAAGAAGAGACTGCCACGAGTACTGAGCTTTGACATCCCTTCTACGGTCGGCCACTGGAAGCCAGTGCAGTGCCTGACAGTTGGCTGACATGTTGTCCCTACTTACAAACTTATATGTCACACTAGCAGGTACAGGTCTGGTTCAAGGACGCTCAATGAGGGAATGAAGTGGTTGACTTAATATTTACCCTTGGATATCTCTAGAAATGTTTTAACATACATTGCAGGTTAATCTTTGGGCCCCTCGAGTCGTCTGTGAGATGTTTTCTGTTGTGGTACAATTCTGCAGTAGGACATTTTGTACTTTAGCAGATTTCACAGGTATTGCACAGGCAGCCACAGTGCCTCTATAGTTATCGCTAGGTCGGAATTACCATTGAAAAGGCATTTTTTTGTTTTGCTAATGACTTTTGTGCCATTTGACAAATCTGCACGAAACTTTTAAAAAAGAATTCTTCATAGCATGTTTTGTGCAGATTTGTCAATTTTGAGTAAAAAAAGTGACATTTCCCATTTCAACTGCCATTGGATTACTCTTTAATGCTTCTTGAGTGTGTGATGTGAAACGAGATTCGAGCCCACTAAGAACAAATAATCCTATGAAGTCTTACAGGGCTGATCGTAACCCAGAACGCACCATCCTCATGTCATGCTTAGATGGTTCCTTGGCTACAGTCCACCAGCTGACCATGTCCACTTGGGAAATCTGCATTGAGCCTGCACCTTCGCCAGAGGGATAGAAAACCTAAATTATGGGAGTATTTTGTATGGAAATGTATGGAACTCAGGTTCGAAGACTGTCAGTTGACTTAAATTAAAAAATAAAAGCCCCTCGGAGGACAAAGATGCTATTTACTCCTCTCGTACATTTTGGGTTCGCAGTTCCAAAGTTGGGTCCGTAAACCCTAAAACCGTGTCCATGAATCCTTAAAAATATATTTTTTTTATTCTGGGCTGGGTCCTACGGTCAGTCTCTGCTGTGCAGAGCCAAAGGCAGATGAAGAGGTTACATTTTAGAGAACTCTGACCAGTTAATTTGTGGAGTAACAGCAAACATTGTGGACCCAAATATTAAAAAATACTTGAAACTAATTGAACAAGGGAGTTTTTCTCCTGCCATCCATTTCGATTCTGCAAACAGAAATTTGTTTCCGCAGAACCAAATCACTTTGCCTGGCCTCAACTTGAGGAAAATATTGCGGCCACCATTATAAGTTGAGGGGCTGTGTCCCCCAAACCTTGAAAAAAAAAGAATTGGCAAGTAAGGGGCAGGGTGAGTACATCCTGTTCCCAACACCTATTTGGATGGCTACCTGGTATTCTTGTAAATATCTAAATAATGCTGATTTTACTGCAGGGTTTATGGATCCTTGGGTTGGGATTGCGTCCACCTGCACGGTCCCCCAGATATCTGCAAATCCTGGCTGGGGTCTGCAAATCAAGTTCAAGCCTCATGGGCAAGGAAATGTGAACACAAAGCAAGCTTCATTGTCCCTTGTTGGTCTCTTTCCTTGTTACATTAACCCGAATCCAGGTTCACAGGCCCTGCGATAGACTACATAGGTCCATGACCCAGTGAAGGTTTGTGAATCTAATGAAACGATCCCCAGTGGTAGATGCCTATGACTTGTTGGGCTCAAACCCTGGCCAAAGGCCAAGCCCTGTGTCCAACCACCATTTGGCCGCCAACTTGCCTTGGACGTGGGGCCTGACTGTTGGCCCTGCCCTGCGGCCTTACTACGCACGTTCAAAGGGAGGAGGCAACTTCGAAGAGCCTAAGCGCAGGGAGCAGTTGGATGTGGTACGTGATTGCAAAACCCTGAAATTCACTTAAAAACAAAGGTTACATTAAAATAATATATTGATTATGCAGTTTTAATGTACATTCAGATATTCACTGAAAAAACTACAGTTGAAGTGCAGTTATGGTTGCAAAACAAAGTCTAAAAACACTGAAATTCACAGATATGGTAATGTAAATTAACCATAGCTTGTGCCCCTGTCATGCACTGCTTATGACCTTTCTCACTACAACACTCATGGCATGTTAACGGACATTGAAGGTAGTACTGATATTGCGAATTTCATCATTGATGATATCACTGATATCATCTATGATAGTGCTGTTGACATTAGACTGTGAACCGTAACAGAAAAATAGAGAAAAAGGTGCCTGCAGCCATATGCATCAGGGGGTTGACTGTCTACGGAGGAACGTGCGACTAACCTGGCCTGCTGCCAGGCCCTGCAGCTAGCCCACCCTGCGTACTGTGAAAGGCCTTACGCAGTAGGGATTGGCTACTGGTAAATAGTTGGGTGCAGGGCTTGACCTGCGGCTAATGCCTGCCGTACAGGGCTAAAGGTTGTACCCATTGGGGGTTGGCCGCAAACATTTCATGTAGATTCGGGCTGAAGGCCATTCCCCACGCCAACCACCGCTGTACACAGTTGAAGGTGTTGCGCAGCAAGAATTGGCCATCTGTAGAGGGGAAGCTACACAGCCTCGACATGCATAGGTTAGGCCCTGCATCCAATCCCCACTTTGCAAAACTAAAGGCTGTGCATGATGGGGGTTGGTCGTCCAAGGAAGGTTGGGTGCAAGGCCTAGCTGAATGTCAGGCCCTGCAGTCAACACTCTCTGCTCTTAGCTAAAGGTTGTATGTAGAGGGGTTTGGCCATCCATGGAGAAGTGGGCACAGGGCCTGGTGGTAAATGAGGCCCTGCAGCCAGTCCCCATTGCCCATAGCTGAAAGCCATGTGCAACAGAAGTTGTTGCCTGTGGAAGGTTAGCCATGGGGCTTGGCCGAAGCCTTGCGGCTAACACTGCTGTGCACAATGCGCATTGTGGGTTGGTTGCTCAGAGTATTGGGCACTGGGCCCGGTCTTATGTCTAAACCCTGCTATGCACAGTCAAAGGCAGAGTGTTGGTATCTCTGGACACAGTTAACAGTGATGTCATCATTGATTTAATCAGTGATGTCATTTAACATGTCACTTGTGATGTCATATGTAAGGCTGTGATGAAGGCAAGTTAACTTTGCTTTCGGTCGTTAATGGTGATCTTCATTACCCTGAGTCTGACTCTTCCTAATTGCAGTTCTGCCTAATGAGGTTTACCCTTAAGTAAACGGGACATCCCAGTCTGCTTTAAGTGTAAAGCACCAACCACGGTCCCTGTGTCACAGATACACTTTAGAGGATTCTGTGACATTTGCATTTTTGTGAACTTGAGCCTTCCCTTAGGAAGGTATCATTTTCTGCAGGGAGAGAAGGAGTTAAAGAGAGAGAGAGAAAGGTAGAGTGAAAGAAAGAGCGAGAGATGTGTTACTCCTGGAGATGGCAGGATGAGACACAGTAGACTATGTACCGGACACCCAGGGTTTGTTGCGTCCGAGCCCATGTGGAAAACTCTAAGTGCAGTTATTGAGTGATACTAAATTACTCCGGTGTCTTTACTTGGGTGACTGGGCAGAGAACAAAAACAACATCCTGCCTCTTTTGCACGCCCCCTTCTCTAGTCTAAGTAAAAGCAGGATTAGTGCTAATTAGGAGTACACCAACTTCTCTTCCAGGGGATCCTCATCACTAGTCGGAAGCACTGAATTTTCCCGCCTATGCGCGGGGACCCCGGAGTACATTAAAAATATATATATATATATATAAAATCATATATATACATCTCTCTCTATATTATCTACTGGCGGTCACCAGTAGATAGTTATAGTTAGGACCTATTTTCCATAGGAAATCCGCGACATTTTATTTGAAATAACTCTCTTGCCGGTTGACGAATCTTCGCGAAATTTTCAAACTTTATGGCCCGCTCCGGTCCGCTCCTACCCTGAAAGTCTCGGGGTGATTCGTCAAGCGGGGGCCGAGAAAAAAGGGGGGTCCCAAAACGTGTTTTCCCCATTCATTTTCCCATAGGAAACTTTAGACACGGCTACAGCCCGAACTGCTGAACGGAATTACACCAAATTTGGCAAAGAGGTAGTTCTTGGTTCAGAAAGAACCCTTTTTGTTAAATGGTGTAAATCCGTTCAGTAGTTCCTGAGAAAATCAAAAGGAAAATCACATATATATCTATGGCCGCGTTGGATTCGCGCACCCTCCCGATCACGAGCGGTCTGCTAATTGGCTGTCAACACTCCAAACCAGGAAGTGTTGGCAGCCATCTTATTCCTCGGTAGAACCGAGGGACAGAAACAAGTGCGCAAAGCGCAAAAGGGGGCAGGGTAGAAACACCCTGACCCCCTAGGTCTGCTCAGGGGGTCCCACAAGGACCCCTGGGTAGAAAAAAGCATTTTTTTTTTAATCGGCAGGATGCGCTCAAGGAGCGCGGATCCTGCCGGAAAAAAAAATCGAGCGCGGTCTCCGCGCTTCGATGTTAATTTGCCCCGGGTGGGCCAAGTCCCGGGGGCATGGTGGGGGGGTTTAAATTTAATGTGGGGGCCTCTAAGGCCCCAAGCCCGAGGACCGCCACCCCCGGGGCTTAAGAAAATAATGGTGCGGGAGGGCTCTTTGCCCTCCCGCAGCCCGAGGACCGCCACCCCCGGGGCTTCTTTTTAAAAAAATTTTGGGACCTGTGTGGGGGGCTCCAGCCCCCACACGCCCTGAGACCGCCACCTCCCCGGGGCACTAAACATTTGAATATGGGGGTCCGTTACGGACCCCAAAGCCCGGGGACCACCACCTCCCGGGGCTGTGAAATAGTTGGGAGGGGGCCGCGCGGCCCCCTCCTGGAACCCTTGATGGCCCTGGGGACCGCCACCCCCCAGGGCCGGCTCCTGCAGTGTCCCGGGGTGCCTACCCCGGGACACTGTAGTTTGCTATGACAGGACGGGAGCCTCGCGGCTCCCGTCCTGTCATTACAAACTTGCTTTGGATATTGGAAGAGAGCAGGAAACCTGCTCTCGCTTCCAATATCCAAAGCTGATTGCTTTCCACATGGGGAGCTGCATGTTAGAAGCTCCCCATGTGGAAAAGCAATGCCGGCTTCGCGCAGGAGGCGGGGAGCCGGCGGGACTGTGGGGGGTTTGGGGACCCCCCACAGTCCCCAACGAGAGGCCAGGCCCCGGGGATGGGGTCCCCGGGGCCATAAGTGGCCAGGGAGGGGGCCACGCAGCCCCCCTCCCCAAATTTGAAAAAAATAAAAAAAAGGGCAAGGCCGGCCCCGGGGGATGGGGTCCCCGGGGCCTTAAATGGCCTGAGGAGGGTGGCCATGCAGCCCCCCTCCAAATAAAAAAATTTAAAAATTGAGGGCATGCTCCGGGGGATGGGGTCCCCGGGGCCAAAAGTGGCCAAGGGAAGGGGGGCCACGCAGCCCCCCTCCCATTAAAAAAAACAAGAAAAAAAAAAACGACCGGCATCGTGCCGGAGGCCCCGCCCCCCTCCCTGCAGTACTCTGCAAACGCGCCCCCTGGCGCGTTTTAAGAAGGGGAAGTAATTCCCCTTGAATACTGGGGGTCCCTGGGGGCCAACTAGCCCACCAGGAACCTCCAGTATGCGCCAGGGGGATGCGTTGCAGAGAGGTGTACAGAGGCCACGCCCCTTTTTACACCTCTCTGCAACGCAGCTCTGTGGCGCTTTTTAGAAGTACATGGTGGGCTAGTTGGACTCCAGGGACCCTCAGGATTCAAGGGGACGTAATCCCCCAACTTAAAACGCGCCACGGGGCGCGTTTGCACAGTGGTGAAGGGAGGGGCGGGGCTTCAGGTGACATGTGTGCAAACAGGCCCCGTGGCGCGTTTTAAGATGGGGAATTAAATCCCCTTCAATCCTGAGGGTCCCTGGGGGCCAACTAGCCCACCATGTACTTCTAAAAGCGCCACAGAGCTGCGTTGCAGAGAGGTGTAAAAGGGCGTGGCCTCTGTACATGTCTCTGCAACGCAGCCCTGGCGCATACTGGAGGTTCCTGGTGGGCTAGTTGGCCCCAGGGGCCCTCAAGATTCAAGGGAACTTAATCCCCCAACTTAAAACGCGCCACGGGCGCGTTTGCACAGATGTCACCTCAGGCCCCGCCCCCTCCCTTCACCATTGTGCAAATATTCCTCTAAAATCAGCCGAAATACGAATTCCGATTTACTCACCTGTTATCAGGAGAGACCTCAGTGCTGCATCTTTCAGCCCAGTACTGATCCTGAAAAGTAATTTTAACCGTACTTACCAGTAACTTGAATTTCCTTCCATAGGATATCATTGCCTGCTTTTTGCTGAAAAAGTTTCTAAGTGTCGATTTTTGAAACATACAAATATTCCTCTAAAATCGGCCGAAATACGAATTCCGATTTACTCACCTGTTATCAGGAGAGACCTCAGTGCTGCATCTTTCAGCCCAGTACTGATCCTGAAAAGTAATTTTAACCGTACTTACCAGCAACTTGAATTTCCTTCCATAGGCTAACATTGACTGGTTTCACTTGGAAATTCTTCTAAGTGTGGAGTTTTGGAACTTTATAATATTCCTCTAAAATCAACCGAACTACGAATTCCGATTTACTCACCTGTTATCAGGAGAGAACCCAGTGCTGCATCTTTTAGCCCAGCACTGACCCTGAAAAGTAATTCTAACCGTACTTACCAGTAACTTATATTTCCTTCCATAGGAATCCATTGTCTGGTTTTCAGCAGAAAAGTTTCAAAGTGTCGATTTTCACAAATTACAAATATTCCTTAAAAATCGCCTGTATGACTTAAACGCATTCTTTCAACTGTTTACAGGAGATGCACCAGTGCTGGGTCCAGGATCCAACACTGAGTAAGAAAAAGTAATGATAACACTACTTACCTGCTAAGTGAATTTCCTCCCATAGGATAACATTGGTGATTCTATGTGAAAAAGTTTCTAAGTGTCAACTTTTAAAATACAATAATATTCCTTAAAAATCACTACTGTAACCAAAACGCTTTTACTCAACTGTTTACAGGAGATGTCCCAGGACTGAATCTAGGATTCAGTCCTGTGGTTAGAAAAGTAATCCATACAGTAACTAATTGCATTTAACTAGAAATTCACATTGAGCTCAATGTTGCATTGTGTTTGAAATTGTGTTGCCCATTGCAACAACTGTAACTACTGTACTTAAAAGTCTATTGCCTATTTGCAAACTATTTAAACTAAAGTAATTCATTCTGAGAAAGTATTTTTTGTAATGTATAATGTAATTACAATGTAATTTAAAAAATAAAATATGTAAAAATAAATAGTTTTAAAAATGTAGTAAATCAGTATCAAAAAAATAAATATAACAATTAATACATTTAAAAATTGTCATTTACAAAACCTTTGAAATTCACTGAAAAAACCATAGGTTTTAGGGGCGTTATAGTTAGAAATTAGCATTTAAAAAACCTTTGAAATTCACTGAAAAAACCATAGGTTTCAGGTACGATATAGTTAGAAATTAGCATTTAAAAAACCTTTGAAATTCACTGAAAAAACCATAGGTTTCAGGTACGTTATAGTTAGAAATTAGCATTTAAATAACCTTTGAAATTCACTGAAAAAACCATAGGTTTCAGACACGTTATAGTTAGAAATTAGCATTTAAAAAACCTTTGAAATTCACTGAAAAAACCATAGGTTTTAGGGACAGTTATAGTTAGTTGGACATTTCACTCGTACAAAACCCGTGAAATTCCCCTGTTATAGTTAGTTCAGCTAACTATAACTCGCGCACCCACAATGCACTGCTGATGACGTCACATATTACATCACTCATGACATGGTCAGTGACATCACTGATGACATCACTGATGACATCTCAAATGACATCACTGATGACATCATCCACGTGATAATCTGATACACCTCCTCACACCCTAATATAACCTTTGATACACCCAATCTAAATTACAGACTGCCATTCGCAAAACCATAGACACTCCAACACCAATAACTACATACCCACTCACTGATTCTTAGGTCTACACACACACATCCACTCACTCACCCGTACAGTCTTATGGTCACTCAGTACAGGACTATAATATGCACTCTTACTCCTATATAGACACTCAAACACCGCCACTCATCCATAGAGGTACTCACACACCTAGTCAGTCATGCAAATAATTAAACACACTGCCATTTACTCACCTATACAGTTATACACACACCAGCTCACTTAATCATACAAATACTACCACATTGTTACGCTCTTATACAATCACTGATACAAGCACACACTCATCCATACAGCCACTATCACAATCACTCACTCTCAGCTTATAGCTATTTATATACTCCAACACACATATATACTGCCTTTCACATATGTAGTTACTTACACATGTACCACTGGGACATACATTCACTCACTAACACACTCTTACACACACTTACCCACCCATACAGTCTATCACAGATGCACTCTTGAAACCATCCACCCAGTGAATCACCCACTCACACATCTATGCACAGAGTCGCACACACCCCTCCCACACAAACACTCAGGCACCCATACAGATACTCAGACAACCATTCAATAACTCATATAGACACTCATGTAGCTATTCACAAACACATGCAGCCACTTACACAGCAACAGACAGACGGATACAGACATTCACCCAGTTTAGTCACTAACCCATGCATTCAGTAAGATACGTTAAATCACTCACTTATAGAGTCAGTCACGCACCTACTAAATCATCCATACAGACACTTACACACCCACTCATTCTTCAATACGTCTTTTCCTATATATATTAAAAATATTTAAACTTTACAGAAACACACAGTCACTGGATGATGTCATCAGTGATGTCATTTGAGATGTCATCAGTGATGTCATCAGTGATGTCACTGACCATGTCATGAGTGATGTAATATGTGACGTCAGCAGCAGTGCATTGTGGGTGCGCGAGTTATAGTTAGCTCAACTAACTATAACAGGGGAATTTCACGGGTTTTGTACGAGTGAAATGTCCAACTAACTATAACTGTCCCTAAAACCTATGGTTTTTTCAGTGAATATATATATATATATATATATATTATTTTTTCACAAGCCAATGCAGCCTTCAAGAAAACTAAGGCTAACCAATGCTCTGGTAATCTGCCTCAGTAGACATAAACTCTGTCTTTTTTAAATTCTTTAATACACACACATAGGATGAAAAAACAGGAGGACAAGGAGACACTTGAACTCTCTTTAATAAACAGCAGAAAGCTGCAATGTAATAGCAGGCATTATTGGCGCATAGGCTGCATTGGAACCTTAATAACATAGAAAATGAAAGCAATTGCAAGAGTAAACTGGCACTCTGCCTTTAAGGCAGCCATGACCCCCAGCTTCCCATCATGCCTCACGGGTCACAGTTAGGTCAGTTCTTTCCGGCTCCTTCAGTCAGGACCCTGGAGTTCCAGCTCTGAATTTTTTGGCTTTCTTGTCAATAAGTTTCCTCTACAAATCTAGTAACTTCTGTTCATTCGAAGTCTTTCACCTGTTGAAGTAAGAAGTTACCTTTTTCTGACAGAAATGTTGTATTTTTCTGTCAAATTATGCCTTCTCTTTTCGATCCTTGCCCCTACTGTGGCAAAAAGAAGGCCAAAACAGATTCACATTCTGTTTGCATTCTTTGTCTCCCTGAGACTCATGCACCTGAGACCTGCCAACACTGCAAGAATCTTTCTAGGTGCACTCTCAAGGAGCGTGAAAGGATTCATCTTTATGGCCTCTTAGAGAAGAAGAAATTTACTACTTCCAGAGGCAGATCTCCAGTGAGGCAAAAGAAGACCCAGGTTGACTTCTAAAAGTAAGGTCCCTGTCTGTTTTCCTTCGTCGTTGGGCTCAACATCGAAAATGCCTCGAACGGCGAAGAAAATGACTTTGAGGGCTTCTCCGTCAACGCGGCCGCCGTTGAAGGTATCGGAACACCGCTCGTTGTCAAAGACTTCTCAGGAAAAACGGGCAGGTACGTATGTCCATCGACGACATACACTGGGTTGCCGTCAACTCTTTTCGGTCTTCGTTGGCATCGACACAATGCTTAACGTTAAGACATCGGTCTTCGTTGACACCATCTCTAAAGCGCTCAACGTCGAGACAAAGTCCTCCGTTGCCGTCAACGCGGCGGTAGTCAGCGTCGAGGCCTCGATCCACATTGACGTCCTCCCGACGTTCAACTTCCAGAAGACTCTCTCCGTCGTCGTCTCCTCGAACGATATCAAGACATCGGTGTCCGTTGGTGAGTACACCAGTCTCCGGCGACGGACCCTCGCTTGACGACGAAGACTAAGACCCATTCGGCGTCAAGACTCCAGTCTCTGTCGGCGACACATCTCCCGACGTGGAGAATTCGAACACCGTCAGTGTCTTCCCAGCATTCCCATCCGGCTACAGAGGTCTTGGTGGTGCAACGTCGCTCGACGTCGAGGCACTCTCATCTCTCGACGTTGACAAACCGATCGCCACTGGAAAGACGTTTGCAGTCTACCCGCTCAGCGTCGAAGGGGCACTCGGCATCCTAAATCTTGCAGTCGAGATTGTGAGAAGTTGGCCTGGTATATGCTGTCCACTAATTAAAGTGGGCACCTTGCACCAGTCCAAACGACCCTTATGATGTATGAGGTCAAAGATAACCTTTAGAAAGC
Organism: Calotriton arnoldi; assembly: GCA_963921515.1. NCBI lineage: Eukaryota > Metazoa > Chordata > Amphibia > Caudata > Salamandridae > Calotriton > Calotriton arnoldi. Next base: position 124,353 of record CAWUFW010020217.1, read on the forward strand.
TATCCTAGTGGTAGCTGTGGAGAGCAGCCTTCAGGCTTAATCTTGAAGGAATGTAAAGCAGCTTGTTTTCCCAGAATCTCACTTCTTCATTGATCAAATGAAAAGAGAACCACACAGTAGTTATGTAAAAATATGTATTTATTACTATAACACTCTCTACTAATCTCTACATGAGATTAGAACATAAAGCACACAATACTTAATCAGTAGAACATACGTAAGTAGCAAAATGTACAACGGGCTCCAGGGGGAGACCGAACCATATACAAAAAAAATGGTATAACAATCACGACTTCAATAGACACTGTGCCTAGAGCACGTAGAATCGCTGGGACCCCAAGGAACCACCCAAAGCAGTGACACAGGGCGCCCACGGAGGACGGGTGCAGTGAGGAAACACGACTGCGTGCTCCGTGCAACTCTATGGGAAAGTCGCGGTTGGAAAATCGCAGTTTAAGGACACTTCTACCAGGACTTCAAGCAAACCCTTTGGAACATAAGAGATTTTAAGGCCAGCACCCTTGTGAGTACCGAGGTACCCGTGTTACCTATCCCAGAGGAGCCGGTGCATAGGGGTCAAGTGGTGTCGGAAACCTCCGTTGTTTTCAATGGAGAGATGCGAAAAAGTACTGCTGCCAGGAAGGCGAAGAGTGTCCAGTGGAATCCAAGCCTAGATTCTAGGTGAGAGGAACCTGAAAGCAGAGGGCACAGAGTCTGGGTCACTTCAGGTGACCAGGGGCTCGGTAGTCGAATGCCCACTGATGTCGGGTGCTTCAGGTGAAGAGAAAGGATGTTTGTCTCTGCAGCCACGGGGACCAGGAGACGTCGACGACGACCAGGGTCCGGAGGTTAGCTGTCCCACGAAGGATGTCGAGAGCTGAGGAGTCGGTGTCCGGCTGGAGCACCAACAAGCCTTGGCAACGGCAACCCACGCAGGCAGAGGAAACAGGTTACGGTGTGGACCAGCAAGCTCCAGGGGACTCTCCAAGCGATGGAGAGTCAGGGCACATCTGGAGCAACCAGGGAAGCCCAAGAACAAACGAGATGACCCTCGCCAGGACCCACAGGCCAACGGACCAGGGATCGCGAGGAGACCGAGCGAATTCACAAAGCACCAGCCCACAGAGCACTCGTGGAGTGGAGGCCGGATATTTTCGGTGCAAATGGTGCTCGGAGTCGGGACTACACGTAGTCCAATGCACAAGCTCCGGGATCGCCAACAAGCATATGCACTTGCAAATAGACGCGGTGCACAGGGGTATGGGTTGCACGGCCCCCACGAGGGATACTGGTCTCAGAATCACTTTGAGAGGTCAGATCTACCTCGGGGACCTTCGGGAACCCACCTCCTGTGTTGCAGAAATCTTCGGAGTCCGCAGGAGCTCTGGAGATGCAAGCCGGTCAGATGCACTTAGGTGCCTGCTGCTGCAGGGGAGTAACTCCTTTACTCCAAGGGAGATTCTTCTGTCGTCCAGCGAAGTGTAGACCGTCGAAGTACTTGGTTTCTTTGCAGAGTCTTGTCCAGGTATAATCCAAAGTCATGTGGTCAGGTTTCCCACTTTATACCCAGGGAAGGGGTTGGACGGACTCTGGGGACCCTCCTAGGGGAGGGGCAGGACAGAGGGGTGGCTACACCCATGTCCTTTGTCCAGTTTTGCGCCAGAGCAGGAGCCACTGGCTCCCAGAACTGGCTTGAGCTGGACTATGCACAGGGACACCAAATGTGCCCCCAGTGCAGACTTTCTGGCACTCTGAGTGCACCCACCCAGCCCCAATACACTAAACCCTGTATGGGAGGTGGTCACACCTCTCTGTGACAGGATACCTATTGTCAGGCCTTCCTCTGCTCGAGCTTGGCTCAGCAGCAGGAGGGCAGACTCGTGTCTGTGGCTGGCAGCATCCATGTTGTGCTGTCCAGGTCGAGAAAGCTGGTACCGGGTAGACCGGTGACCCATAGTAGTAGTTCTACAAGGGTGGAATCATACCTGCCCCCCCCCCCCAGTACTGGCGGGGAGGTATGATTCCAAGGTGTTTGACACCAAACACGACATGTTTCTAAGCAGCCGTTTTAAAGTTAGCATTTACCGCGAGGTTATAGTGCACTTAAAACATATATGTCTGGCTGCATCACAGACAACCCCGGAGAATGGTCTCCGAAGGCTACAGAGGGGCCCTACTCATATAGGGGCACCCTCTCACGTAAAACCCAGCACCCTGCCTTCAGGATTGATAAGGCCTGCCATAGGGTTGACTGATAGGTTTGTAAGTGTAGTGATTTAGATAGATATAGTGAACCTATATCCAAGTAAGTGGAGCAAGCACCAGCTTACAGAGGCTGCTGTAGCAGACCTGTTGTGTCATTTTGATAGGCCTCTCATCGGTGGCATAATACATGCTTCAGCCCATGGGAGGCCTCTGGAGTACCTATGCCCTGGGTACATGGTGTACCATATACTAGGGACTTATAAGGGTACCCCAGTATCCAATCTGGAGTGTACCTAAAGTACAGGTATTGCAATTTACAGGAGAAAGCAGATAGACTGGGGTCCTGAATAGCAGAATCCCAATCAGACTAGGCCAAAAACAGTGAGACATCAGCAAAAAGTGGGGGTAACTATAAGAAGCAGATCCTACTCTTCTACACAACCCCCCCAAACGTAAGGACATTAAACTAACCTTGACCAGTTGAGTCTTCATGTTCTAAGTGGAAATATCTGGAGAGTCCATCTGCATTGGCATGGTTACTCCCAGGTCTATGTTCCACTGTATAGTCCATCCCCTGTAGGGAAATGGACCACCTCAAAAGTTTGGGGTTTTCACCCTTCATCTGTTTTAGCCATAAGAGGGGCTTATGGTCTGTCTGAACAATGAAGTGAGTGCAAAACAAGTATGGCCTCAGCTTCTTCAAGGCCCAAACCACAGCAAAGGCTTCCATCTCAATAGCTGACCAACGTTTCCCTCTGGGGGTCAGCCTTCTGCTTATGAAAGCTACTGGCTGATCCTGACCCTCTTCATTCAATTGTGATAACACAGCCCCTACCCCCAATTTAGATGCATCAGTTTGAACAATGAATTGTTTGGAATAATCAGGACTTTGCAGAATGGGAGCAGTGCACATGGCCTGCTTCAGGTCATCAAATGCCTTTTGACAGCTAACTGTCCACTGAACTTTCTTAGGCATTCTTTTGGAAGTTAAGTCATTCAAAGGATCCATATCCTTTGACAAACCTCCTGTAGTACCCTGTCAGGCCCAAGAAAGCTCTGACCTGAGTCTGGGTAGTTGGAGCAACCCAGTCCATGATGGTCTGGATTTTGATCTGCAATGGTTGAACCTGGCCTCCACCCACAAGGTGGCCCAGGTACACAACCTTACTCTGCCCTATCTGGCACTTGGTGGCCTTGATAGTGAGGCCTGCTTTTTGCAGGGCCTCTAAAACATTTCTCAGGTGGACCAGGTGATCCTCCCAGGTGGAGCTAAAGACAGCAATATCATCTAGATAAGCTGCACTATAGGCTTCCAGACCTGTAAGGACTCTATTCACCAACCTTTGAAAAGTGGCAGGTGCATTCTTCAAGCCAAAAGGCATCGCCACAAATTGGTAATGCCCACTAGGGGTTGAAAATGCTGTGTTTGGTTTTGCTTCCTCAGCTAATCTGATTTGCCAGTAACCAGCTGTCAGGTCAAATGTGCTTAAGAATTTGGCTGAGGCCAAAGTGTCAACCAGCTCATCTGCCCTTGGAATAGGGTGAGCATCAGTCCTAGTGATTGCATTGAGACCCCTGTAGTCAACACAGAACCTCATCTCTCTCTTACCACCCTGGGTGTGAGGTTTTGGTACCAAGACTACTGTACTAGCCCAAGGGCTATCTGAGGGCTCAATTACTCCTAATTCCAACATTGTCTGGACTTCAGTCCTGATACAGTCCCTGACATGGTCAGGTTGCCTGTAAATCTTATTTTTAACAGGCAGACTGTCACCTGTGTCCACCTCATGGGTGCACCAGGTAGTCTGACTTGGAGTCAGTGAAAACATGTGTCTGTACTGATTCAGGACCTTCCTGCAATCATTTTGCTGCTGGTCAGTGAGGCTGCCTGCCAAGGCTACACCATCAACTGAACCATCATCCGGGTTCTGTGAGAGCAGGTCAGGGAGTGGATTACTCTCTTCCTCCTGTCCCTCATCAGTAGCCATGAGCAAGCCCATGTCTGCCCTGTCCACATATGGCTTGAGCCTGTTCACATGGAGCACCCTGTGGGGGCTCCTGGGAGTACCATGGTCCACCAGGTAGGTAACCTCTCCCTTCTGCTCAAGAATAGTATGGGGCCCACTGCACTTGTCCTGGAGAGCTGCTGGGGCCACAGGCTCCAACACCCATACTTTATGTCCTGGCTGATACACCGTCAAAACAGCCTTTTGGTCATGCCAGGCCTTTTGCAATTACTGGCTAGCCTCAAAGTTTTTGGATGCCTTCTTCATATACTCAGCCACCCTGGAGTGGAGACCAAGTACATAGTGCACTATGTCCTGTTTAGGTGGTTTGAGAGGTAACTCCCATCCCTCCTTCACTAAACATAAGGGACCCCTAACTGGATGTCCAAACAGAAGTTCAAAAGGGCTGTAGCCAACCCCCTTCTGAGGAACCTCTCTGTAGGCAAAGAGAAGGCAAGGCAAAAGGATATCCCATCTACACCTAAGCTTTTCAGGGAGACCTTTTATCATGCCCTTGAGGGTTTTGTTGAATCTCTCAACTAACCCATTGCATTGTGGGTGATAAGGGGTGATGAATTTGTAATTCACACCACACTCCTTCCACATTGCAGTCAAGTAATCAGACATAAAGTTTGCACCACGGTCTGATACTACCTCCTTAGGGAAACCCACTCTGGAAAAGATTCCCAGGAGGGCTCTAGCCACAACAGGAGCTGTGGTAGTCCTTAGGGGTATTGCTTCTGGATACCTAGTGGCATGGTCCACCACCACTAGTATAAATCTGTGCCCAGATGCAGTTTGAGGATCCATGGGACCAACAATGTCAATCCCAACCCTCTCAAAGGGAACCCCCACCACAGGTAGTGGTATCAGGGGGGCCTTTGTAGTACCACCTGCCTTAGCACTGGCTTGGCAAGTGATACAGGAGCGACAAAACTCCGTTGTGTACTCTGACATGTGAGGCCAATGAAAGTGAGGCACAAATCTGTCCCAGGTCTTGTTTTGGCCTAAGTGTCCTGCTAATGGGATATCATGTGCCAGTGTTAATAGGAAGCCTCTAAACTTTAGAGGTATAACCAACCTCCTGGTAGCACCAGGCTTGGGGTCTCTACCCTCTGAGTATAAAAGTTCATCATCCCAGTAGATCCTATGGGACCCACTGGCACTCCAAGTAGCCTCAGCAGCAGCTTGCTGTCTGAGGGGTTCAAGAGAGGGGCAGTTCAGCTGCTCCTGGCTCAGATCTGCCCTGGAAGGGCCCCTTGTCCCCAAGAACTCAACCTGGTCAGGTTCAAGTTCCTCTGAGACAGTTCCTTCTTCAGGACTAAGATCAGCTCCCTCAAGAGACTGATCCTCACTCTGAGGCAGGGGGGAAGACACTGCCTTACCCCTACTGCTCCTTCTCTTGGAAGGCACCTGGTCCATTATTCCAGGATCCAGGGCCTGTTCAGTGAAAGACATTTTTGCCTGTGACCTAGTCATGGCAAACACATCTGCCCAGCATTTCTGCATGTGTCCTGAGTTTCACTTCAGCCCAAGCTGAAGTTTCCAAATCATTGCCCAATAAGCATTCTACAGGGAGGTCTGAACTTACCACAACCTTCTTAGGGCTAGTTATCCCTCCCCAGGTGAAATTCACCACTGCCAAGGAATGGTCTGTCCTGACATTGCTTGCATTGGTCACTTGGTACATCTCACCAATGAAGATCTGGTCAGGGCCCACAAGTTCTTTTGTCACCATTGTGACACTTGCACCTGTGTCCCTGTATGCCATGGCCTCCTTACCATTGATTAAAGGCTGTTGTCTGTACTTGCCCAAGTTACTGGGACTTACAAATAAGGAAGCAATATCCATGCCTCCATCACAGACTAACACAGCCTGATTTGGAATTCTGACTAGGCCAGAATCCATCTCAGATCCCAAGGTTAACCCTACTATACCCTTGTTCTGTGTACCACCACTTGAAACTGAGCTAGGGGGAACAGTTGCCTTAGGGGCAGTGGTGGTAGGAGTAGAATCCTTGGCCTTTGGACAATTGGCATCCTTTGTCCAATGGGTCTTCTCTTTACAGATATGACACCAAGGTTTCTTTTTGCCTTTACCCTTGTTTGATTGTGACTCCCCCAGATGCAGGTTTTTGGGGCCCTTGTGAAGACTTCTGGTCTTTACCCTTCTCCCCACCCTTATCTGAGGTCTTAGCATCTTGCTTCTTAGAGTCACCACCTTGGTTCTGAGCTTTCTGCTTCACCCTGGTTGTGACCCATATGTCTGCCTTCTTTCCCAATTCTTGGGGAGAGGTCAGATCAGAGTCCACCAGGTACTGATGCAACAACTGATTTTGGCAATTATTAAGGATCTGCTCCCTCATAATTAAATTGTACAATCCTTTAAAATCATTCACTTTACTGCCAAGTAACCAGCCTTCCAGAGCCTTAGTAGCGCAATCTACAAAGTCTACCCAGTCCTGAGTCTGTGTCTTCTGGGTGTCTCTGAACTTAATCCTGTATTGTTCAGTGGTTAAGCCAAACCCATCAATGAGAGCACTCTTCAAGACTGAGTAATTGTCAGCATCCTCTTCTCTAACAGTGAGGAGCTTATCTCTACCTTTGTCAGCAGAGGAGAGCCACAAGATAGCTGCCCACTGCTCCTGAGGGACCCTCTGTACTTTACAGGCCCTCTCCAGTGCAGTTATCCATTTGTGGATGTCATCCCCACTCTGGTATGGAGGGACTATCTTGTTCAGGTTCCTATATTCATGAGTATACTCCCTACTTCTAGGAACACTGTTGCTGCCACCATGGGACTCTAGTCCCAATCTCTTTGTAGCTCTCTAGAGCTCTAGAGATTCCCTGTCTAGGGCCAACTGCTCCTTCTTGAGCCTAAGCTTGATTTTCTCAAGCTCCAGAAGTTGGCACTGTCTCTCATAAGATGTTTCCCTCTTATTTGATATGCAAGTCCCTATAGAAGTTCCTGAATGCTGAGATTCTACAGAGGGAGATCTAGATCTCCTAGGTAAACTCTTTACTCTTCTTGGTGGAGTAAAGAGAGGGCCACTGGGGCCTTCTCCCCCACCTAAAGGAAGTTCTGTGTTTTCCAGGTTAGAATCATTTTGATCCTCCTGGCCAGGGTTTGAGTCCAGATCAAAGAAGGTTTCATTTCCTGGCCTTTCCTCATTCCCTGTCCCACCCATTCTAGCTACTTCATCAGACCCTGGGGTCTTTCTGAGGTCATCCAAGAGCAACATCTCTGAGACGTTGGGTGCTTGCACTTCTCCCTGTCCTCAGCTTCCTAGACATGCACATAACCCTCAATTCTTGGAATCAGAGGTTATCATACCTAGTTGGCAGAGAGCCACTGGCTTCTCCTCTAGAAGACCTACTAGTGTTATGGGGTGTAGGCACCTACCTAACCTAGTGGAGACTAAACTCTCTTGAGTTGGAGAAAGGGTTTGCTAGACCCTTGACTTACCCAACTCCAAGTTCAGTAGAACTTACTTATTCCAATCTTGATGTATTATATGTGCCTAATACTTTAGTGGTTTTCAGTTAATCATTCAGTGAAATTTATCTGTTAAAACAATAGCAAGCTTGAATCCCAACCGCTGGACACCAATGTGAGAAGTTGGCCTGGTATATGCTGTCCACTAATTAAAGTGGGCACCTTGCACCAGTCCAAACGACCCTTATGATGTATGAGGTCAAAGATAACCTTTAGAAAGCTATCCTAGTGGTAGCTGTGGAGAGCAGCCTTCAGGCTTAATCTTGAAGGAATGTAAAGCAGCTTGTTTTACCAGAATCTCACTTCTTGAATGATCAAATGAAAGGAGAACCACACAGTAGTTATGTAAAAATATGTATTTATTACTATAACACTCTCTACTAATCTCTACACGAGATTAGAACATAAAGCACACAATACTTAATCAATAGAACGTACGTAAGTAGCAAAATGTACAACGGGCTCCAGGGGGAGACCGAACCATATACTAAAAAAATGGTATAACAATCACGACTTCAATAGACACTGTGCCTAGAGCACGTAGAATCGCTGGGACCCCAAGGAACCACCCAAAGCAGTCACACAGGGCGCCCACAGAGGACGGGTGCAGTGAGGAAACACGACTGCGTGCTCTGTGCAACTCTATGGGAAAGTCGCGGTTGGAAAATCACAGTTTAAGGACTTCGCTACGAGGACTTCAAGCAAACCCTTTGGAACATAAGAGGTTCTAAGGCCAGCACCCTTGTGAGTACCGAGGTACCCGTCTTACCTATCCCAGAGGAGCCGGGTGCGTAGGGGTCAAGTGGTGTCGGAAACCTCCGTCGTTTTCAATGGAGAGATGCGAAGAAGTACTGCTGCCAGGAAGGCGAAGAGTGCCCGGTGGAATCCAAGCCTGGATTCTAGGTGAGAGGAACGTGACGGCAGAGGGGACAGAGTCTGGGTCACTTCAGATGACCAGGGGCTCGGTAGTCGAATGCCCACCGATGCCGGGTGCTTCAGGTGAAGAGAAAGGATGTTTGTCTCTGCAGCCACGGGGACCAGGAGACGTCGACGACGACCAGGGTCCGGACGTGAGCTGTCCCACGAAGGATGTCGAGAGCTGAGGGGTCAGTGTCCGGCTGGAGCACCAACAAGCCTTGGCAACGGCAACCCACGCAGGCAGAGGAAACCGGTTACGGTGTGGACCAGCAAGGTCCAGGGGACTCTCCAAGCAATGGATAGTCAGGGCACGTCTGGAGTAACCAGGGAAGCCCAAGAACAAACGAGATGACCCTCGCCAGGACCCACAGGCCAACGGACCAGGGATCGCGAGGAGACCTCGAGCGAATTCACAAAGCACCAGCCCACAGAGCACTCGTGGAGTGGAGGCCGGATATCTTCGGTGCAAATGGTGCTCGGAGTCGGCACTACACGTAGTCCAATGCACAAGCTCAGGGATCGCCAACAAGCATATGCACTTGCAAATAGACGCGTGCACAGGGGTACGGGTTGCACGGCCCCCACGAGGGATACTGGTCTCAGAATCTCTGAGGTCAGATCTGTCTCGGGGACCTTCAGGAACCCACCTCCTGTGTTGCAGAAATCTTCGGAGTCCGCAGGAGCTCTGGAGATGCAAGCAGGTCAGATGTGCTTAGGTGCCTGCTGCTGCAGGGGAGTAACTCCTTTACTCCAAGGGAGATTCTTCTGTCGTCCAGCGAAGTGTAGACCGTCGAAGTACTTGGTTTCTTTGCAGAGTCTTGTCCAGGTATAATCCAAAGTCATGTGGTCAGGTTTCCCACTTTATACCCAGGGAAGGGGTTGGACGGACTCTGGGGACCCTCCTAGGGGAGGGGCAGGACAGAGGAGTGGCTACACCCATGTCATTTGTCCAGTTTTGCGCCAGAGCAGGAGCCACTGGCTCCCAGAACTGGTTTGAGCTGGACTATGCACAGGGACACCAAATGTGCCCCCAGTGCAGACTTTCTGGCACTCTCAGAGTGCATCTACCCAGCCCCAATACACTAAACCCTGTCTGGGAGGTGGTCACACCTCCCTGTGAGAGGATACCTATACAGTAAGAGGCCTGGATCGGCACATCTGCAGTATTAGAAACTTTTTGAATACATTTTACGTCTCCTGTGTGACAGGTTAAATTAGGATTAAGCAGTATGGAATCATTGATCAACCCTCAATAAATATCATTGAACATGAAAAACTTGCGATACCTTTGACTTTCTAAAGGATTAAGCTGTGCGTCCGATACATGAGCGGGATGCCGCTCCAGCTTTATGATACGTTTTCTAGTGAGTGGTTGTTAAGCAAACCACAACAAATCTGGGCTGCACGCAAAAGTGTAAACATTTAAGAAACTTCACAACATAATGTCGGAAGAAACTGGTGTGCATTTCGTCACTCTTGGTTGGAATTCTATTCGTTTTGCCTAAAATAATGACATGTTGCACTCATGGATTATCGATAGAACAGTTGATGTCACATGCGAGACGTTGAAACACTCTTTTTAAGATCGGTGTTTTGGAAAACAACACGGACGATTTGGGAGTTGGACTTTTAAATCACGAATGTTAAAAATCGTTTATCGTTTTTTAAGCAAACATGTTTGTATTACAACGTAATGAGTCGCTGTAGGAGAGTAGGATCTGCCTCTTATGTTGCCCCCACTTTTTTTCTGATGTTAGCACTGGTTTCTGGCTATAGTCTGGCTGGGTCCCTGCCAATCAGGGCCCCAGCCTCTCTGTTCTCTCTAAACGACATGGAGTGCACTAGTGATTGGATACTGTGGTGCCTTATGAGTCCCTAGTATATGGTACCTTAGGTGCCAAGGGCATAGGTACTTCACAGGCCTACCAGGGGCTGCAGCATGTATTATGCCACCCCTGGGAAGCAGTCTAAATCTGACACCACAGGCCTGCTACTGCAGCCTGGGTGAGGTGGTGCTAGCACCCCTCACTGAGATATAGGTTTCCTATATCTCTCCTGCACACACATATAAACCTATCAGCCACCCCTAAGGCAGGCCCTATCAATCCTGAGGGCAGGGTGCTTGGCTTCTATGTGAGGGGGTGCCGCTGCCTGAGCAGGGCCCCTCTGCAGCTCTCAGAGTCTATTCTCTGGTGCTGTTTGTGGATGCGGTTAAACCATATACTATTAAGTGCATTATATCCTCGCGGTAAATGCTAACTTTGGAATGGCTGCATCAAAACATGTCGTGTTTGGTGTCAAACATCTTGGAATACTACCCCCCGCCAATCTTGGCGGCGGGGGTAGCATTCCACCCTTCTAGAGGGAGAAGACATGTACCTGCTGTGGAAACGCGGTAGAATCCTAAAGAGCCCTGGCATCACAAAATGGATGCCACCAGTCACAGACACTGGGCTGCCCTCCTGCTGATGACCGAAACTCGCAGTGGAGGAAGCCCAACAATAGGCATCCTGTCACAGGGAGGTGTAACCACCTCCCAGACAGGGTTTAGTGTATTGGGGCTGGGTGGGTGCACTCTTAGAGTGCTTTGAAGTCCTGCACTGGGGGAGCAGAAGGCTCCTCTGTGCATATGCCAGTTCAAACCGGCTCAGGGGCTACCTGCCCCTGCTCTGGCACGAAACTGGACAAAGGGAAGTGGGTGTAGCCACCCCCTCCCTTGACCCTCCCATAGGTGGGGTCATAGAGCTAGTCCATCCCCTCTTTTTAGTATAAGAGGGGGAACCTTGCCATTGCAAAGCAGATAACCCCTGGACGACGCTCTACAGAAGAATCCTGGCCCTTCGATGTTCCACTACCTTTGGAAGACAGAAGAATCTCCCTTGGAGTCAAGGAGTGACTCCCCTGCTTGGCAGGCACCAAAAACGACAACGACGGTCGCAAACTACGCCGCTCCCGCCGGAGTCCGAAGTCCCTGCAGCCCAAGAAGTGGATTTCCTGACTTCTCCAAGGCCATCGTGAGTCCCCAGTGAAGCTGAGGCAAGTGGACCCCACGAGTGACGAGGAACCGCGACCCCTGGGTACCGTGCACTATTGTCGAGTGCAACCCCTTCACAACGTTCCACGATCTTGTGCTTTGGACCACGTGTGGTCCCGACCTCTAGCAGGAATCCCTCCGAAGATCAGAGGCCTACACCGTCCCGAGTGACCGTGGGCCCCTGTTGAGTGATTCCGCCCGAGGTGTCTTCGCGATCCCTTGCCAGCCGGCTCGTGGGTCCCCAGAAGACTTCTTAAAGAAACCAAAGGGCTCCCCTGGTTGCTCCAGGCCTGCCCTGACTTACCCTCGCTGGGTGAGTCCCTCAGACCTTGCTGGTCTGTGCCATCGACTTTTCTTCATCTCCCCGAGACTTGCTGTTGCCAAGGCTTGTTGGCTCCAATCGAGTTGCCGACACCGCAGTAAGCTGCAGACTTCGTGGGACACACAGAATCCAGCTCCTGGTCGTCGTCGACGCCTCCTGGACCTCGTGGCTGAAGAGTCAAGGCACCTGCAACCGACCTGAATCAACCGACGACGGTGGGCATCCATCTTCCTTGCCCCGAGTCACTGCCAAGTGACTTTGAACACTGTCCCCTCTGCTTTCAGGTCATCCTTCTTCAGAATCCAGGCTTGGATTCCACCGGACACTTCTTCAGCTCCCGCAAGCAGCAAGTCTTCTTTGTTCGCCATTGAAAACGACGCCGCGACCCGACACCAAAGGACACCTATGCACCCGATTTCCCTGGGTGATGTAACTCCAGCACTACGGTGCTCCTGTGGGTGTGGGCCCTAGAACTACTTACCCTGTAAGTGACTTGCTTGTAGGTTCTCCCAAAGTCTCCTAGAACTCTTAATTTCCAACCGCGACTTGCCCCATTGAAGTTAACGGCGATCCGCGCCTGTGTATCCACACTGCACGCGTCCCCCGTGGGTCCTTTACTTACCTGCCTTGGGTGGTTTCGTGAGGCCCCAGCACTTCTGAAGGCCCTAGGCCTTGTCTCCCTGCAAGTCGTTGTTGCTAAGTCCCTTTTTTAGTATATGGTCTGGTACGCCCCTAGGGCCCCAGCCATATTTTGTGCTTAACTTATTGTGAAACGTTGATTTGTGCATATGTTTGTCTTCTAATCTCATAAAGAGATTAGTAGAGAGTTATTTAGAAATAAATACATATATATTTGATATATATACCTGTGTGGTGTCTTCATTTGGTGATTCAAGAGATTATATGGTAAAACAAGCTGCTTTACATTCCTTCAAGACTTAGCCTGAAGGCTGCTCTCCACAGCTACCACTAGGATAGCTTTCTTTAAAAGGTTGTCTTAAACCTATCTACCATAAGAGTCGATTTGCCCTGGTGCAAGGTGTCCACTTTAATTAGTGAACAGCATATACCAGGCCAACTTCTCACATTGGTGGGCAGCGTGTGGGATTCCAGCTTGCCATTGTTTTACCAGAAAATCTCTATTTGAATTACTAACTGAAAACCATTATAGGTACTCAAGGTACATATAAAGTCAAGCTTAGTATCAATAAGTTCTACTGAACTTAGAGCTGTGTGCCAAGGGATAGCACACCCTTTCCACAGCTCAAGCTAGGATCAGTAGGCCACAAACTAGTGTAGGTAGTACAACACTGCACAACACTAGAATGTCCTTAAAGGGTGGACCCAGTGGATCCACTCAGCCTCAGTATAAGGACATGGCTTTCTCTGACTTGAGAGCCATGTGTGTTGACAGACACCTGAGGCTAGGACAGAGTCCCTCAACACTACACCTGATAGATCTGCTGACAGCAGATGACCTTAGATTGGCTCTAGGAGCTAAAGGGTTTGAATCAGTGGGTGGGTCAGTCATAGTATCTGGGTCAGATGATGAAAATCAGAATGACCAAGACTCTGTGATTGAAGGGCCAGGCTTCAAGGGGCCTGAAAAGGACAGAGGAATTCTCCCTAAGAGAACTGACAGAGTGGAGGAGAGGCACAGATCCCCTTCCAGGGAATCTGACCACTCTTATCACTCTGGCAGAGAATTTGTCCAGCAGAGGAGCTCATACTTTTCCTTAAGAGAGACCTCCTCTGAGAGAAGGTGCAAACTGCTCCAGTATGAGGAAGCCAAAGTGGCCCTCAGAACCAAGCAGTTGGCACTGGATAGGGAAGCCCTGGAGATCCAGAGAGCTTCTAGAAAAGAGGGGTTAGAACCCCCTGGTGGCAGCAACAGTGTCCCTAGAGGCAGAGAATATATTCCTGACCATAGGAACCTGAGCAAGGTTGTTCCTCCCTACCAGAGTGGGGATGATATCCACAAGTGGATAACTGCTATGGAGAGGGCCTGTAGAGTACAGCAGGTCCCCCAAAAGCAGTGGGCAGCAATCTTGTGGCTCTCCTTTTCAGATAAAGGAAGAGACCAGCTCCTCACTGTTAGAGAGGAGGATGCTGATGATTATGAGGTCCTGAAGAGTGCACTGATAGATGGGTTTGGCTTAACCACTGAGCAGTACAGGTTGAAGTTCAGAGATACCCAGAAGGCACAGACTCAGGACTGGACTGACTTTGTTGATTGTGCAACCAAGGCTCTAGAGGGTTGGCTGGTTGGCAGTAGGGTTACTGATTTCAAGGGATTGTATAATCTGATGATGAGAGAACAGATCCTAAATAATTGCCAGAACCAGTTGTTGCATCAGTACCTGGTGGACTCTGATCTGACCTCTCCCCAAGAATTGGGAAAGAAGGCAGACAAATGGGTCAGAACCAGGGTGAGGCAGAAAACCCAGAACCAAGGGGGTGACACTAAGAAGCAAGATCCTAAAGGCTCTGAGAAAGGTGGGGATAAGTCAAAAGACCAGAAGTCTTCACAAGGGCCCCAAAAATCTGCATCTGGTGGGGAGTCACAGTCCAACAAGGGAAAAGGCCAAAAGAAGCCCTGGTGCAAATTCTGTAAACAGAAAGGGCACTGGACTTCTGATTGTACCAAGTCCAAAGACCAAACCACCACCACTCCTGACCCTAAGGCAACTGTGCCCCCTAGCTCAGCTACTGGTGGAGGTGGCACGCAGAATAAGGGTGTAGTAGGGTTGACCCTGGGTTCTGAAGTGGATTCTGACCTAGTCAGAGTGACCACTCAGGCAATGCTGATTTGTGATGGAAACATTGATTATGTCCTTCCTAGTAAGCCCCAGTAATCTGGGCAAGTACAAACAGCAGCCTTTGATAAATGGCAAACAGGCTTTGGCATTTAGGGACACAGGTGCTAGTGTCACCATGGTGGCAGAGGACCTAGTGGACCCTGGACAGATCATCCTGGGTGAAATGTACCAGGTGACCAATGCAAGCAATGTCCAGACCAACCATAGTCTGGCAGTTGTGAATTTCTCCTGGGGAGGGGTAACTGGCCCCAAAAATGTTGTAGTCAGTGCAGACCTCCCTGTAGAATGTCTGTTGGGCAATGATCTAGAGACTTCAGCCTGGTCTGAAGTAGAGTTATGGACTCATGCTGAGATGTTGGGCATCCCTGCAGAGGTATTTGCTGTGACCAGGTCACAAGCAAGAAAGCATAACACTGAACCAGCTCTGGATCCTGGAACAATGGACCAGATGCTTCCCAAGAGGAGGAGCAGTAGGGTTAAGGCAGTGCCTTCCCCTCTGTCTCAGATCAAAGATTCACTTCCAGAGGGAGGTGAAGCAGAACCTGAAGAAGGAACTGCCCCAGAGGGACTTGAACCTGACCAGGTTGAGTTCTTGGGGGCAGGGGGCCCTTCCAGGGAAGATCTGAGTAAGGAGCAACAGTGCTGCCCCTCTCTTGAACCCCTCAGACAGCAGGCTGCTGCTGAGGCTGCTGGGAGTGCTAGTGGGTCCCATAAAGTTTATTGGGATGAGGGACTCCTATATTCTGAGGGTAGAGACCCAGCCCCTGGAGCCACCAGGAGGTTGGTAATACCTCAGAAGTTTAGGGGGTTCCTCTTGACCTTAGCACATGATATCCCTTTAGCAGGTCACTTGGGCCAAAACAAGACCTGGGACAGGCTTGTTCCACATTTTCATTGGCCACATATGTCAGAGGACACAAAGGAGTTTTGTCGCTCCTGTGTCACTTGCCAAGCCAGTGGTAAGGCAGGTGGCACAACAAAGGCCCCCCTGATACCACTACCTGTGGTGGGGGTACCCTTTGAGAGGGTAGGGATTGACATTGTTGGTCCCCTTGACCCTCAGACAGCATCTGGGCACAGATTTATCCTGGTGGTAGTGGATCATGCCACCAGGTACCCAGAGGCAATTCCCCTGAGGACCACCACAGCCCCTGTGGTGGCAAGAGCCCTCATTGGAGTTTTCTCCAGAGTGGGTTTCCCAAAGGAGGTCATTTCTGACAGAGGTACCAACTTCATGTCAGGATATCTGAAAGCAATGTGGAAGGAGTGTGGTGTAACTTATAAGTTCACCACCCCCTATCACCCACAATGCAATGGTTTAGTTGAACGCTTCAACAAAACCTTGAAAGGAATGATTAAAGGACTCCCAGAGAAGCTTAGGCGGAAATGGGACCTTCTTCTTCCTTGCCTGTTGTTTGCATACAGAGAGGTTCCACAGAAGGGGGTTGGTTACAGCCCATTTGAGCTTCTGTTTGGGCATCCTGTGAGAGGTCCACTATGTTTGGTAAAAGAGGGCTGGGAGTTACCTCTCAAGCCCCCAAACAAGATGTGATGGACTATGTACTTGGTCTCCGCTCCCGGATGGCAGAGTACATGAAAAAGGCAACCAAAAACCTGGAGGCCAGCCAAGAATTGCAAAAAGCTTGGCATGAGCAAAAGGCTGTGCTGACTGTATACCAGCCAGGACAGAAAGTGTGGGTGTTGGAACCTGTGGCCCCAGCAGCCCTCCAGGACAAGTGGAGTGGCCCCCATACAATAGTTGAACAGAAGGGAGAAGTCACCTATCTGGTGAATCTTGGAACTCCCAGGAGCCCCCTAAGGGTGCTTCATGTCAACAGATTAAAGCCATATGTTGACAGGGCTGACATGGGCTTGCTCATGGCAACTGATGAGGACCAGGAGGAGGAGAGTGACCCTCTCCCTGACCTGCTCTCTCAGAACCCTGATGATGGGTCAGTAGATGGTGTTGCTTTGGCAAGCAGCCTCACTGACCATCAGCAAACTGAGTGCAGACAAGTTCTGCAACAGTTTAGACATATGTTTAGCCTGACCCCTAGTCAGACTACCTGGTGCACCCATGAGGTGGACACTGGGGACAGTCTGCCTGTCAAGAATAAAATCTACAGGCAACCTGACCATGTCAGGGACTGTATCAGGACTGAAGTCCAGAAAATGTTGGAGTTAGGCGTGATTGAGCCTTCAGATAGCCCTTGGGCTAGCCCAGTAGTCCTGGTACCCAAGCCTCATACCCAGGGTGGTAAGAAAGAAATGAGGTTTTGTGTAGACTACAGAGGCCTCAATGCAGTCACTAGGACTGATGCCTATCCCATACCAAGGGCAGATGAGCTGATTGATACTTTGGCCTCAGCCAAGTATCTAAGCACATTTGACCTAACAGCTGGCTACTGGCAAATCAGATTAGCTGATGATGCAAAAGCCAAAACAGCATTTTCGACCCCTGGTGGGCACTACCACTTTGTGGTGATGCCCTTTGGATTGAAAAATGCACCTGCCACTTTTCAGAGGTTGGTGAATAAAGTTCTGGCAGGGATGGAAACTTATTGCTCAGCTTATCTAGATGATATTGCTGTCTTTAGTTCCTCCTGGCAGGATCACCTGGTCCACCTCAGAAATGTTTTGGAGGCCCTGCAGAAAGCAGGCCTCACTATCAAGGCCACCAAGTGCCAGATAGGGCAGAGTCAGGTTGTGTACCTGGGCCACCTTGTAGGTGGAGGCCAGGTTCAGCCTTTACAGAGCAAAATCCAAACCATAATGGAATGGGTTGCTCCAACCACCCAGACACAGGTGAGAGCCTTCTTAGGCCTGACTGGGTACTATAGGAGGTTTGTCAAGGGATATGGATCTATAGTGACCCCCTTGAATGATCTGACCTCAAAGAGAATGCCAAAAAAGGTTCAGTGGACAGCTAGCTGTCAAAAGGCATTTGAAGACCTAAAGCAGGCCATGTGCACTGCCCCCATCTTACAGAGTCCAGACTACACCAAAAAGTTCATTGTCCAAACAGATGCTTCTGAGCTGGGTGTGGGAGCTGTACTGTCTCAACTGAATGATGAAGGTCAAGACCAGCCAGTAGCTTTTATTAGCAGAAGGCTGACCCCTAGAGAGAAACGTTGGTCAGCTATAGAGAGGGAGGCCTTTGCTGTGGTATGGGCCCTGAAGAAGCTGAGGCCATACTTGTTTGGTACTCACTTCATAGTTCAGACTGACCACAAGCCCCTCCTATGGCTAAAGCAGATGAAAGGTGAAAACCCAAAACTTTTGAGGTGGTCCATTTCCCTACAGGGGATGGACTATACAGTGGAACATAGGCCTGGGACCCAACATGCCAATGCAGATGGACTCTCAAGGTATTTCCACTTTGAACACGAAGACTCAACTGGTCAAGGTTAGTTTAGTGTCCCTGCGTTTGGGGGGGTTGTGTAGGAGAGTAGGATCTGCCTCTTATGTTGCCCCCACTTTTTTTCTGATGTTAGCACTGGTTTCTGGCTATAGTCTGGCTGGGTCCCTGCCAATCAGGGCCCCAGCCTCTCTGTTCTCTCTAAACGACATGGAGTGCACTCTAGGTGCACTAGTGATTGGATACTGTGGTGCCTTATGAGTCCCTAGTATATGGTACCTTAGGTGCCAAGGGCATAGGTACTTCACAGGCCTACCAGGGGCTGCAGCATGTATTATGCCACCCCTGGGAAGCAGTCTAAATCTGACACCACAGGCCTGCTACTGCAGCCTGGGTGAGGTGGTGCTAGCACCCCTCACTGAGATATAGGTTTCCTATATCTCTCCTGCACACACATATAAACCTATCAGCCACCCCTAAGGCAGGCCCTATCAATCCTGAAGGCAGGGTGCTTGGCTTCTCTGTGAGGGGGTGCCTCAGCCTGAGCAGGGCCCCTCTGCAGCTCTCAGAGTCTATTCTCTGGTGCTGTTTGTGGATGCGGTTAAACCATATACTATTAAGTGCATTATATCCTCGCGGTAAAATGCTAACTTTGGAATGGCTGCATCAAAACATGTCGTGTTTGGTGTCAAACATCTTGGAATACTACCCCCCGCCAATCTTGGCGGCGGGGGTAGCATTCCACCCTTCTAGAGGGAGAAGACATGTACCTGCTGTGGAAACGCGGTAGAATCCTAAAGAGCCCTGGCATCACAAAATGGATGCCACCAGTCACAGACACTGGGCTGCCCTCCTGCTGATGACCGAAACTCGCAGTGGAGGAAGCCCAACAATAGGCATCCTGTCACAGGGAGGTGTAACCACCTCCCAGACAGGGTTTAGTGTATTGGGGCTGGGTGGGTGCACTCTTAGAGTGCTTTGAAGTCCTGCACTGGGGGAGCAGAAGGCTCCTCTGTGCATATGCCAGTTCAAACCGGCTCAGGGGCTACCTGCCCCTGCTCTGGCGCGAAACTGGACAAAGGGAAGTGGGTGTAGCCACCCCCTCCCTTGACCCTCCCATAGGTGGGGTCATAGAGCTAGTCCATCCCCTCTTTTTAGTATAAGAGGGGGAACCTTGCCATTGCAAAGCAGATAACCCCTGGACGACGCTCTACAGAAGAATCCTGGCCCTTCGACGTTCCACTACCTTTGGAAGACAGAAGAATCTCCCTTGGAGTCAAGGAGTGACTCCCCTGCTTGGCAGGCACCAAAAACGACAACGATGGTCGCAAACTACGCCGCTCCCGCCGGAGTCCGAAGTCCCTGCAGCCCAAGAAGTGGATTTCCTGACTTTTCCAAGGCCATCGTGAGTCCCCAGCGAAGCTGAGGCAAGTGGACCCCACGAGTGACGAGGAACCGCGACCCCTGGGTACCGTGCACTATTGTCGAGTGCAACCCCTTCACAACGTTCCACGAACTTGTGCTTTGGACCACGTGTGGTCCCGACCTCTAGCAGGAATCCCTCCGAAGATCAGAGGCCTACACCGTCCCGAGTGACCGTGGGCCCCTGTTGAGTGATTCCGCCCGAGGTGTCTTCGCGATCCCTTGCCAGCCAGCTCGTGGGTCCCCAGAAGACTTCTTAAAGAAACCAAAGGGCTCCCTGGTTGCTCCAGGCCTGCCCTGACTTACCCTCGCTGGGTGAGTCCCTCAGACCTTGCTGGTCTGTGCCATCGACTTTTCTTCATCTCCCCGAGACTTGCTGTTGCCAAGGCTTGTTGGCTCCAATCGAGTTGCCGACACCGCAGTAAGCTGCAGACTTCGTGGGACACACAGAATCCAGCTCCTGGTCGTCGTCGACGCCTCCTGGACCTCGTGGCTGAAGAGTCAAGGCACCTGCAACCGACCTGAATCAACCGACGACGGTGGGCATCCATCTTCCTTGCCCCGAGTCACTGCCAAGTGACTTTGAACACTGTCCCCTCTGCTTTCAGGTCATCCTTCTTCAGAATCCAGGCTTGGATTCCACCGGACACTTCTTCAGCTCCCGCAAGCAGCAAGTCTTCTTTGTTCGCCATTGAAAACGACGCCGCGACCCGACACCAAAGGACACCTATGCACCCGGCTTCCCTGGGTGAGGTAACTCCAGCACTACGGTGCTCCTGTGGGTGTGGGCCCTAGAACTACTTACCCTGTAAGTGACTTGCTTGTAGGTTCTCCCGAAGTCTCCTAGAACTCTTAATTTCCAACCGCGACTTGCCCCATTGAAGTTAACGGCGATCCGCGCCTGTGTATCCACACTGCACGCGTCCCCCGTGGGTCCTTTACTTACCTGCCTTGGGTGGTTTCGTGAGGCCCCAGCACTTCTGAAGGCCCTAGGCCTTGTCTCCCTGCAAGTCGTTGTTGCTAAGTCCCTTTTTTAGTATATGGTCTGGTACGCCCCTAGGGCCCCAGCCATATTTTGTGCTTAACTTATTGTGAAACGTTGATTTGTGCATATGTTTGTCTTCTAATCTCATAAAGAGATTAGTAGAGAGTTATTTAGAAATAAATACATATATATTTGATATATATACCTGTGTGGTGTCTTTTCATTTGGTGATTCAAGAGATTATATGGTAAAACAAGCTGCTTTACATTCCTTCAAGACTTAGCCTGAAGGCTGCTCTCCACAGCTACCACTAGGATAGCTTTCTTTAAAAGGTTGTCTTAAACCTATCTACCATAAGAGTCGATTTGCCCTGGTGCAAGGTGTCCACTTTAATTAGTGAACAGCATATACCAGGCCAACTTCTCACAGTCGCATTTCATAATCCACGTGTGGTTAACATCTGAGGGTGGGCGGGGTAATTTATCTAGTTGAGGTGCCTTGGGAAGTTTCACCAAAGAGTACTGGTCAGCATATTGACTAAACATCAGTGTATACCAATGAGCAGTTTGTGAGAGTGCATTTTGGGATTCGTAGTAATGATGGTTAATGAATCAAGTTTATTGGTTGAAGCAAGGGGGAGGAGGCACGATTCGTTAATAGAAAAGGAAGATAGGTGGGGAGTAAAGGTTTCCATCTGGGTGAAATGTTAGTTTGGCAGGAAGGAGATTACATGCAGGTATGTGAGTACGCTGATATTGTTTGTGGGTAAAGGGTTGTGTTAACATTTGAGAAGATGGGGAACGGCTTATTGGGGGCTTTATATGCAAATATGGAAAGAAGAACATGTGAGGTTCGTATCACTTGGGAGAGGTTTCTTTAGGGCACTGCTGTTAGCGTGAAGGCACGTAATTTAGAGGGAAAACGTGGAATATGGCGTCTGTTTTATAAGCAAGGCTAAAAACTGTTGATACATTGTTGACAGTTTGCTAGCACCGCGGTCCGATCACACAGTTTAACGTTGTTGTTTTTAAATTTGTAGTGAACCCCTGACGAAGGGCGATGAAAAGCCCGAAATGCATTGGGAAATACCACTGAGGTTGTTTGATGTATACGTCATACTACAGTAAGAGGCCTGGATCGGCACATCTGCAGTATTAGAAACTTTTTGAATACATTTTAGGTCTCCTGTGTGACAGGTTAAATTAGGATTAAGCAGTATGGAATCATTGATCAACCAACAATAAATATCATTGAACATGAAAAACTTGCGATACCTTTGACTTTCTAAAGGATTAAGCTGTGCGTCCGATACAGGAGCGGGATGCCGCTCCAGCTTTGTGATACAGGATACCTGTTGTCAGGCCTTCCTCTGCTCGAGCTTGGCTCAGAAGCAGGAGGGCAAACTCGTGTCTGTGGCTGTTAGCATCCATTTTGTGCTGTCCAGGTCGAGAAAGCTGCTACCGGGTAGACCGGTGACCCATAGTAGTAGTTCTACAAGGGTGGAATCATACCTCCCCCGCCAGTACTACTTTCCCAAGCTGCGAAATCATCCATCCCATGGTGGACTCGTCGGAAAAATCCTGGTGGGATTTCCTTTCCATCAGACCCCTCCAACGCAATCTCTGGCCACGGATGCCTCCCTCCAGGGTTGGGGAGCCAACATGGGCCTTCTTCAAACTCAAGGTCTGTGGTCGAGCAAGGAGCAGGCATATCACATCAATATGTTGGAGCTACGGGCAGTGCATCTAGCCCTCAAGGCCTTTTACCCCTCCATCCAGACCAGCTCTATATTGGTCCAGACGGACAACACGACCACTATGAACTATGTGGACAAGCGGGAAGGGACCCTCTCTCTCCCTCTATCCTTGGCGGCTCAGGCGATCTGGCATTGGCTTCTGGCTAGACTACTGTCAATTACTGCAGTCCATCTGCCAGGAGATCAAAACGCTCAAGCAGATTCCCTAAGTCGTCACTCGAAGGTCAGTAAGACTGTGTTCTGCACGACGAGGTGGTGGCAGACATCTTCCGAGAATGGGGTCATCACTTCGCGGACGACACCAACAAAAATTGGCAAGACTTCGCGTCAAGATATTACCTTCCAGGGACAAAAGGGAATGCCCTTTTGATCAATTGGTCAGGGGACTTTTTGTACGCTTTTCCACCACTTCCTCTCATCCCGAGAGTCATAACCAAACTCTACCACTCCAGAGCGAGGATAATCCTGATCAGGCAAGACTGGGCACGACAGTGGTGGTACTTGGACCTTCTACATGTCTCGGAGCGTCCACACAGGAGGCTGCCATGCAGGCCGGACCTGCTTTCCAAGCTGAACGGGAGAATCCATCATCCCAACCTTCCCTCGCTGAACTTAGCAGCATGGCTCCTGAGGTCCTCCAGTATGGCCATCTAGGTCTTCCTCAGGACTGCATGAACATTTTGAAGGAATCTAGAAGGCCTTCCACAAGGCGTTCTTATGCTTTTAAATGGAAGAGATTCTACATATGGTGTGTGTAAAATGGTTTCCCAACCTACCCAAGGGCAGGAGGAGGTAATCCTTCCGTATCTCTTTACACTTGGCCAAGTCAGGTTTTAAATTTGCATCCATAAAAGTGCACCTTGCCGCCATTACAGCATACAGAAAGTCACCTACTCAACCATCCTTGCTATTCGATCTCCGTGCATATGACTATTGATGAGGATCCCCTGGAAGAGAAGGATAAGTTACTTACCTGTAATCCTAGTTTCTCTTCCAGGGGTATCCTCATCAAAGTCATAAACAACCCACCCACCTCCCCGGGCAAATGACCTATTATTGCTCCACCTCTTTGTGCCCTGACCTTTGGGTCTCCGCAAAGAACAACTGACCCTAACTGTCTTCCCTGGCAATGATGGGATGCTAGGGGTCATGGCTATGCCTTAAAGGCACGGTGCCAGTTTTTTCTCTTACAATTGCTTCAACTTTCTATGCTGTTAAGTTTTTCAATACAGCCGCTGTGCTAAAAATGTCTGCTATGTTACATTGCAGCTTTCTGCTGTTCATTAAAGAGAGTTCAAGTGTCTCCTTGTCCTCCTGTTTTTTTTCTGTTTTCTTTTCTTCCTGTGTGTAAAAAGAAAAAAAAAGAGAAGGGGAACAGAGTGATGCATATAGCTGTGTGAAGTAAATCATCAGAGCATTGGTTAGCCTTTATTTTTATCTTAAAGGCTGCATTGGCTTTGAAAAAATTATATATGTGTATATATATATATATATATATATATATATATTTAGAGCTATGTGTGTGTGTGTGTGTGTGTGTGTATATATATATTTTTTTTTATATATATATATTTTTTATTATATTCCGGTGACCCCGCGCATGGGCGGGGGAATATTCAGTGCTTATGACTTTGAGGATGCCCCTGGAAGTGAACTAGGATACAGGTAAGTAACTTATCCTTCTCTGACAATACTCCACAGTCTCTTGTTAGTTTTACGTGAAATTCATCGTATGTGACCGAGCCGCACTTGCATACAGCACTGTCCACCGGGCAGGACATGACTAAGACCAGCAAGTCTCTGAGTGAAGAAATCATAAGCCTTGATTAACTGATCCTGGGGGAAAAACATTCTTTAAAAAAAAAAAAAAACATACAATTTTTTTTTTTTAAGCATTTTTATATCTTCGCTTTTTTACTGCATACTCTTCTTTTATCTTTCTTTCTTTTTAAGGGTAAGTATATGTAATAATTGTAGGAGGCTGTGGCTTAGTATATGGTGCACAATTATTTATGTGAAGCACCTTGCACTATTCCAGACATCCTTATGGTGATTTTGGTGGTCTTAGACAACATTAGAAAGCAGCTCTGAGAGTGAGTAGCTATGGAGAGCAGCCGTCACGCTTAGTTCAGGAGGTGTTAAGCAGCTTTGTTTTACCAGATCTAATCATATGAGTGTAAAGATTAGAACTAAAAGAACACAGTGTATTTGCAGAAGTCTGTTTATTATATAGCACTCACTAACACATTGGCATATCTCCTGCCGGAGATATCAACACAATTACACACAATACTTCCAATTGTAGTAAACAGGTAAGTAAGCACAATACACAGTGGTCTCAGCAGGGAGACTAAACCATACTCTACTAAGAAAGTGGAATGTGAACTGCGACCAAGAGTCTGGACTTGGACCAGGAGACTCAGAAGAGCTGAAACAAGGAACCACCCAAGGTAAGTACCTAGGAAACCCATGGAGGCTGTGTGCAGAGTGGAAACACTGCTGGTACTCAATAGAAGTCAACGGGAGAAGTTCGCGTTTGCAGTTTTGAAGGACTCTTCCCAGTGGACCCTAGAGAAACCCTGTGGAAGGCAGAAGGTTTGGAGAGTCCACCCCACCCGTGGATACCCCAGCAGGATACCCTATACCAGGAAGCAAGAGTGCACGAGGTGCGCAGTGACATCCGAGACCAGCGGAGACCACAATGGAGGACTTCAGAAAAGATGCCGCTGGCGGAGACTGTGCAGGAGCCCGGTGGAATCCCAGGGTGGATTTTTGAAGAGAAGAACCTGCAAGCAGAGGTGACCAGGAGGCATGGAAGAGCAATGGCCACTGATGGCGGAAGATGCAAGAGTGAAGACGGTGACCTTGTCACTGGCAACTGTATGAGGACCAGGCGACACTGAGGAAGACCAGAGTGCCGTTCCGAGCTGTCCCCATATCGGGAAGTTGAGAACAAGGGGGTCAGTGCGCTGAGTTTGGGGGCACCAACAAGCCTTGGCAGCAGCAACAGACGTGGAAAATGAAGAAGGGGCAGCATTGGGACCAGCAAGGTCAAGGACTCACCAGTGCAGGAGAGTCAGAGTAGGACCCGAGGCAAGCAGGGAGCCCACTGAAGCAAGAGAAGACCCTCGAGGAGGAACCACAGGCCAAAAGCACAGGAGTTCGCCAAGAGAGGACCTCGAGATGCTCACCAGAGATGAAGGCCCACGATGCAGAGAGGATGCAGTGAGGGCAAAGATCTTGGCAGGAAGAGATGCTGGAGGGCTGGAGCTTCTTGTAGCCTGAAGCTCTCTGAATTGCAGAGCCAAAAGCCTTGGCAACAGCAAGTCGGCGCAGTGCACGGGGAGTTCGGTCCCAGGGGGTACTGACAACGGATACTGGGCTCAAAATTGCAGAGAGGGCAGGTTGGGCCCACGAGGGGAGTTGCAGACCCCACCACCTGTGTTGCTGAGCCTTTTGAAGTCCGTGAGGCGTCAGGAGCAGCCAGGCCGGTCACCTTTGTTGTAGTCTCTGCAGATGTAGGGAGTGACACCTTCACTCAAGAGCCGATTGCTTCGGGTGTCCTTGATGCCCACAGGCCTGGAGAGGAACCTGGATGGAGCACAGACGACGCAGAAGACTGGCAAAACAACGAGACCTGGAGTAGCAGGAGTCTTCCTTGATGCAGTCTCAGTTCCAGACGAAGTCCAAGGTGCCCAGACGGTTGAAGTTGAAGTGGTTTTCGGAGTTTGAATCTTGTCCCGACGACGAATCGTAAGAGCCACCACAGGTAAGCCCTTAAGTACCCAAGGGAAAGGAGTTGGGGCCGATTCCAGTAGTCCCTCCCAGAGGAGGGCTGGACAGAGGAGGATACTCCCATGTCCTTTGTCAGTTTCACGCCAGAGCGGAGCCAAGGGCTCCCAGAACTGGTTCTAACTAGAGAGAGTATGCAAGGAGGGCACCAGATGGCCCTTCAAAGTAGTCCGGTGGCACTTACAAGTGCCCCTACTAGCCAGCCTGCCACACTAATTCCAATCTGGAGAGGTGGATCACACCTCACCAACTGTGACAAGGAAGCCTATGTGTTCTACCTTCCCCTGCTCGAGCTCAGCTCAGCCGCAGGAGGCGCAGAGTCCTGTCTGCGGTCGAGCAGCAGCACTAGCTTGCTGGCAGACCCTATGAAAGGCTGTTACCGGGAGTACTGGGGGCTTCAGAGAGGCGCCCCCAGTGCATGGAATCCATGCCTCCAACACCAGTAGCAGTGTTGGGGTATGATTCCAACATGTTTGATACAAAGATGCCTAGGTCTGGCTCAGCCATTATGTAGTTAGCCATCACGTAATGACACATGGCCACTATATATCAAAATGGCTGACCGCACTTACAAAACCTGGAGGATTGACTCTGGGGTTTGTAGGGGGTGTCCTGCTTTCATGCAGGGGGCACCCTCACACTTATAACCCATCTCTCCCTGCCTTCAGGGTCCAGAAGAGGGCCTGCCTTTAGGGGTGACTTGTAGGTTGGAAGTGTAGTGACCTCAGATATAAGATAACCTGTATCTGACCTCCGATATAGTGAAACTTATACATGTCATAAGTGGTGGTAGCCACCAGCTTACACAGGCTGCAATGCAGGCCTGTAGTCACGAGTTGAGGGTGGACTCCCCTGGGTGGCACAATGCACTTGCTGCAGCCCATGGGAGGCCCCTGGTGTGCTGCCTATGCCCTGGGTACCGTAGTACCATATACTAGGGACCTACTTGGGTACACCCAGTAGCCAGTTGTGAAGGTACCAAAGTATTTACCATGAAAATTTTTGGGAGGAAGCACAGTGGCTGGGGTCCTGATTAGCAGGATCCCAGCCAGACTAATAAAAAAAAACATATTGACACCAGCAATAAGTGGGGGTAACCATGAAAGCAGATCCTACTTTCCTGCAATGATTTTAGTGATCGAACAAATACATTTCAAATCTATTGAGTTGAGTGAATGCCAGGTTTTTTTTGTTACTGCTGCCCCTATACCACCTTCTTTCAAGACAAACTGCTGTTGGGAACCCAGGCGGCCTTCTTGCCGCAGTCGTCACTGTTTCACGTTGGACAATCCATCACTCTTCCAGCATTCTTTGCCTCTCCTCACCTCTCGAAATGGGAGGAGAGACTCCGTTCGGCTAGATCCCTATAGGGACTTTAAGCTTGCACCTTGATCGCACCAAAGACCAACAGCCAGATAATCAGCTCCTTGCTTGGGGGTTCTCTGGTGGCAAAGAAAAGCAAGTCTTTTAGAAAAGGCATCTTTTGGGGTGGATAGTCCTCTGCATTAAGAGTCTGCTACGCACTGGTTAAAAAGCGCCGCCTCCGAGAAATGTCTTGATTGTACAGTTCCAGTAGGACTAAAGGGCTGCCACCATTGCATTGACACCCAAGAGTGCCAGCCCTGACAGGCCCCACCCTGAGTGTCAGTGCACACGTCTCACAAAGCACTACTGCCTTGATAGCCAGGTCTGACAAAAGAGGCGTTTTTCTCATTTGATCCTGGAAGTCTTTTGGACTGGGACCCACTCTAAAGACACTTCCCTTTGGGAGAGTACTGCTCATCATATATATTCTAAAGAAAAACATCATTAAAACCCACGGACTCAGCATCATGTCCTACACTGCTGACCACGCTTAGCCTCATCCTCTCCCTCTCCAAGACCAACTTCCACTACTTTTGCATGACAGATGCCACCAACTGGATGAAGGTCAACTGCCTGAAGCTCAACCCGGACAAGACAGAGGGACTGATTTTTCTGAACAAAAGCTCCCCATGGGACACATCCCAGGGAGCCCTCAGAGGCTTCCGGACCTACTCCTACCCCCACTGACCACGCTAGGAACCTAAGGCATCTTCTTTCCAACAAGCTAACCATGACAACTCAGGGTAGCTCAGTCTGCTCCTCCTGCTTATTCATTCTCCTGCATGCTTAGGTAAGATGTTCAAATGGTTATCCCAAAGCTCAAGATGCACCATCACCCAGGTTCCTCATCTCAGCCTACTGGACTACGGCAATGCTCTCTATGCAGGGATGGCAACTCACCTACTCTGATTGACTACAAAGACCATACAGAACGCCAAAGCCCAGACTCTTCCTGGATATCCCTAGATGAATCCACATCACCCCCTACCTCCAGGGAACTCCTGCCTCCTTGTACAGAAAAGATGCCAGTTCAAACCCCCTGACCACTTGCGCACTGAGGCCCTACACAAATGCGGACCATGCCTACTTTAACCACCTCTTGAACTTCTATCAGCCCACCCAGACACCTGCGATCCCACACCCCTTTCTCTCGCCCTCACCGTCCGCATCCAACATAGCAGATGCGGAGGGCGCTCAGCTTCTCATGTCCTGGTCTGGTGGCTTAGCGGCAGGCTGAATGCGTCCACAGTAGGTGCCTGTGTTTGACCTCATGGTCACATGTTCAAATTCCGATGGGTCCACTCAGCCTTTGCCTTTATCCTTCTGAGGTCTCGGTAAAATTAGTACCACTGAGGTTGGGTAACAATAAACATCTGTTATTCATCGCCAGGATACACTTCTGGGTGCCAGATGTTCACTTTAGAAATACACATGTTTTGTTATGTTACCTGTGCAGCGGAGACATGGAGACAAAGCTACTCTCATCTACTGAACCTCCCCGTCTCTGCCAGAATTCTGAGAAGTCCCTAAAGATCTGGCTATTGGGCTAATCAGCTGGAGACACTGCCAGCTACCTGGATGCCCTCACGGGTGAGCTAAGTAGTGTTAAACAAATCTACTGATTGGTTTGATTGAGGAATCTACGGTTAAAAGTATCCACCAGAGGACAGGCAGCGGAGAAGGGAGGAAGTTACTGCTCTACGTCAACGCTCTTTCTGATGGCTACTCCATTTGACTGCAGATTCCTCACTGCCCCTCCCTCCTACCCATTATCGTGAGTGGTCTCTTTTTTGCCATCTAAAAATGTTCCAAATAAGGAGATCTGCCACCACTGGTACCCACAATTGCATTCAGGGCGTGGAAAAGAGTTTAGCAAGTAAATGAAATTGGCGCACCCCAATAAAGCGCTCTGATCGGTAATTTTCTGGGCGTAATGGCTAAGCCAGCAGCCGGAGTTGTATGGCGCCACCAAGCAGCATGCTGCCGCTCCTGCTGAAGAACTTCTACAAGAATGAGGACTTAGCGGTGAGATACAGTATCCACCAGAAAGAGCATTACCGAGGTAAGGAAACTTGTGTTTCAGGTCTCTTCAAGGTATCTGGATACCTGGAAGTGATTGCACCACTAGCATTGTCTCCTTCGAATACCATTCTTCAAACCCATTTGAGAAACCAGCTTACTGTTGTGTTCTGTGCCATCCGCGTTGTATCCTCCTTCGGTTGCGGAACTCTGGCTGGAGACAGGTTGGTTTCGGGGTAGACAAAGTAAACAGAATATTGGGTACAAAAGCTGACTAAGATGACACCAGAGGAAGTAAGAGGAGAAAGTGGATCCAAGAGTAAGCTCTGCTGATGAAGTCAAATCTCCAGAAGGAGCATGCACTCTGTAAGGCAAGTTGGCATTCAGACTGACACACACCCAGGATGGTATATGAAGAAAACAAGAATCAAATCAATCAGCTTTTATTCGGTTTTTGCCATAAAGTAAGGCATATCAATAGGTTTAAAACCAATAAATAGTGTACACATAAAACACCAGAGAGAAAACCATTTTAAAATGCAAAGATCGACAATATATAGCAAACAAGTCTTTTTCTTTGTACCAGACTAAAACCAGTTCTTAAATTATCTAATTCATTATGGCATAAAATACTATTTAGCATTTGTACATCTCCAAATCCTAGTCTTCCCCCAGTCCATCTTTGGTTTAATCTAAAGATGGTTCTACTGTGCCTCTCCATTGGCTGTATCGGGATGCTTTTTAGCAACTTTGCCCTGATGGCTTTTTGCATCCATTGGAATGTTTAGCTTCTGCTTGCAAACATTTGATTCTTTTGTCTCTGCTCACAAGAGCCTGTCATGTCCCTTAGGTCCAGTCCCATCATGTACATACCGATAACATAACCTTGTGTACATCCACATCCACGACATACACTTTCTTACACAGGTATGACCTTTTACCTAGTAGCTTACTTGTGTCTCTCCGGCCGTCAGGCTCTTGGTACCATATCTTAAACCCTGTACCTGGCGTACATAAACCTGTCCCCAGGCACGGTAGATTTATTCTGTACAAGGGTCACCACTTTTTTTTCATCACATGGCCAACAGCCAGCTGTGCATGATCATGTTTGTTTAGAAAAGGAGTTAGCTGGGGATTAGTATGAATGTTTTCAAAACATATCGATTCTAGCAAAACCCGGAGTGACCACTTTGAGTATAAAGACCCTCACTCCCCCTTAGACAGACAGAGGCAAATTCCTTCCGAGCTGGACCGGGAGACTCTGCAGGCTAATCCTTCGACAGGCAAGAGATCTGACATCCCTTGCGGGGTGCCATCCTCATGCGGGCAGGTGACCATTAGTTCCAGAACACCATCAGGTAGAGGGGTTAGTAGCTCCCTCAGAAATTCTTGGCTCCAGTAGGTTCCATTAGGACATATCCTATACGATACCACATGCATGTTGCCTTCACCATCTCTAGGCTAGGCACAGCATTAGGTGAGGCTACGCAATCGTGAAATGCGCCCATGCTATTGTTTTATGTAATATGCTTTTATTCATCTTATTAGCACTATGAGTAGAAATGTATCACTATTTACGATATTGGTACTAAGCGATCACATTACGTCCGCTCACTGTCCCTAACATGTTTTTACTAGACTGACGCTAGACCAATAAATAATTATTTGAAACTGTTCCAATCGTCATGGTCTATGTATTCTGAGAAAGCATAGCTTACAGTGACTGAGCGAAAGATACTGTATTGTTTCCACGATATCTGAGGAATCAAGGTTGTCATGTTCAGTGGTTGCCAGAAACCCTACATACACCACTGTAGAATACAGGGGATGGTAGTGGCACCGTAGAGGCTTCAGCTGGTCCTAACGGCTGAAGCTCATCCTGTGGGGGTGTCCAAGAGTCTGTCTGCACACCAAGCCCTCCGTTCAAGGTCATCCAAAGCAGCGCCGAGGTCCTGGGGGTCCTAGGAACTTCTACGACGAGCCTTAGCACCACTAGACATTGCCTAGCCGTCAATTGTTTGAAGATGGGGAGAATCCAGGACATCCTGGGTTTTGCATATGCAGTGCACCAAAGAAAAAAAAAGTGCTGTAGGTTCTTGTCTACATACTGGCATGATGGACAAGCAAAGCTCTTATCTGTCTTACATTTCCATTTTTGCACAGAAAGACTGCAGATGAAGTGTGCCATGTCTAAAATCTGACATGCACGGATTTCCTGGCTTAGGGAATGAAATATAATTATAAAGACTGTTTGCACATGCTATGGGAGTTTTTAGATCTAAAGGCAACAGTTAAGCTGCTTGTCTGCTATTGCGTCATCTCAGTTGCCCATGTATGGGCCCAAAAAACTTCTTTTGAGTGCTATCTTAGAAGGGAGCGAGGGACAATCGTAATCAGTCCTAAGAGTTCTTTAAAGCCAATTTGGGAGCCGAATTTCTCTGATCGACCAAATCCAGTGGATCCTATGGTTATCTAGTTCAACTATCTCTTTGAAGACATTATAGTATTCAACTAGGGCAGATGATGACTTGAGCCTTCTCCAAAATGTGACTCGGTGCTTTACTGTGCTTTGTGAATTATCTGTTTTACACCGGATCCCAACATAGGGCCAACAGGGGCGTGCTCTTCGGAAGCCCAATCAAAGATCTTAAAAGTTGTTCTCGACTTTTCCCAGGCTGGATAGACCTAGAAAAACACCGCAGCTCTGCTCCATAAGAGAGGTCTGCCTTCCGCCTTCACATTATAGACTTTCAGAGGCGGGTGAGGATCGGCCTGGTTTTAGATGCCCAGCCACAGTCTCTGTATCCGGGTATATGATGATGGCATAAATTCAAGCCACTTTTCATCACCTGGGCCGACCAAAGCACGTTATGGGTAAAGCGTTATGCATCTCAAATAGTCAGATTCTGGGACTATATGCAAAAAATGATAAAGGAAATGTGAGGTATAGAGCTTGGAGCTTCACACGGTGGAGCTGAACCTTGGTTTGGTTACTCACCCACAGTTGCTGTTACAGATACTGACTCCATGTACAGACATATAGGATATACATGCAAGAGGCAGGGTCTGTGGGCGCTCCCTACCTTTGGTGATGTTACAATAGTAACTTGGAACCAATACTCACAGTGGACAAGAAACACCCTCAAGGCTGTCTGCTTTGTGCCCACAAATCCTGGTGATCAAACAAGGAACATGCCAAGGCAGTAACAGCCCAAGGATGTAGAACTGCCCCCAGAGTAGACCAGGAGACAAATAAACCACACAAAGGGAACTGGAATCCACAAGATAGGAGGAACAGGAAGCTGGCAAACCAGAAAATTGAACTAAGAGTTAAATGTGAAGAAGGCAAGCAGTGAGGAAAAAGGTAAATACAGAAGGAGTAGAAGTTCAAAGGATGACAGATGCACTAAATAATACTGGCTCAGTAATCAGGAAGGCATTGCATGCAATGCTAGTTCAGAACAATGATTAACTTGACGTTCAGGGACTCTGGAAATAAGGGGTCCAGTCAAACAGGGAACACATCTGCAATGACCAGCGTTGGACTGAAGGAATCCTGGTACTTTAAAGAACTCACTGACTGACATGCTTCAGGTGAGAGCAGGCTAGCATCAGCCAGCCACAGATGTGCTGAATTCCTCCACCTGTCCTTGGCCTGCAGGGTTGGAAATGAAGCAGTGAGCAGAGAATTACTCAGGTATTGGAGATTTTGCAAGAGCAGATCTGGCTTCCACATAGCAGCGGCATGGATCTGGAATGGATGGGAATGTCAGAATGAAGCCCAAAAGGCTCGTAAGCCCAGTGTATGCATACAGTGGAAGGATTTGAAGCATATTAGAGCACTGGAAAGTTCCACAGTTAGGTCCCCTGACCGGCCACAAGAGTTCAGGGAGCAGTGCGTTGACATTGGCTCAAAAGCAATAGAGATTAGGAGCTGGGATTTAAGAGTTGCAATCCTATATTATGGTCTGAAGACTATGTTTATTATTTTTCAGATGAAGTCGGAAAACTCGTCACCTAAGATCCAAATTGAAAAAAGTAACTCCAGGCGAAAACTTGCCAGGTTATGGGAACTTCCGAGAAAAAATGTAGACCAATTTATTGAATATTCATGTGAGGAAGGGGAAGAAGCATGTTCTGTCTACAGATGTGGTAAGTGTGTGGTGTTAAAGGTGTTAAGCTGTGTTGCTGTACAGTGTGTTCTACACATTTATATGAGTCTGTTCATCTAAATTGTCATTTCATCCATTACGCTTCATCCCATTTCTCACTACATGGAGTTTGAGTCCCATGTTTGAGGAGATGGAATGTCCCTGCTTGTTCCAATGTGAATGTTTGTTCCTCTGCCTCTTTGTGTGCAGCTACATTTACTCATTCATTTAGGACATCTGTCTGTGCCCTACTGGCACTTGGTGTATTTAACTTGTAGCGCCTGTTCTATCTGAAAGAGACACGTTAGTGATAGATTCCTTACCTTAGAATATCCCCAGGCATCGGGCTGGATCCGGAAGGTTTTTCGTCAGCAGTACCCCTGCGCGTCCTGTAGGTGGCGTCGTGCGGCTCCGCGTCCGTCGCTGGCGTCGTAGCGCCGAGATGACGTCACGGAGACTACTTAAGGCGCCACCCATGCGCGCTGACATCGGTTCTTTATTTTTTTCCGGCGCCAGCATGCATAGATACTGGTTAGAGCACGTACCCCTGAGTCACTTTTGACTAACTTTTTT